>JAOTRQ010098358.1:0-20324 GCA_028565875.1 Hoplisoma paleatum
GATAGATAGATAGATATATGATGTCAAAATTGGTTGATACAGGCATGCAAATAAAAAGGAAATAGAAAAGCCATCCAATCTCATATCATGGTTTGAGCCGTAAACAAAGATTTGCTGTAATCAGCCTCATTCAGAAAAACGTTGAAGCTGATGAGAAGTTAACACACGAGAGAGTCGGAACAAGGGCTGATAAGTGAAGTGCCAAACTGATAAGACCTCCAACATGACACACTATGTAATCCATGTCCTTTCTTGTTTTATTTTTAAAGCCGTTTTTGTACATTCTGTTCTTCAGTACCATGCCAACTACGTAATAGACACACAATTACGGAGGAGGAACATCTTGCTAAGGATGGAGACTGTCTTTGGTCTGATGGTGGTCTTTTGTTTCTCCAAATATATTTGGCACTAGCAATAAAGGAGATGAAAGTGTTGCTTTCCTCCCTCCAGACCTGAAGGGACTTCAAACCGTCGGTCATATGCTGTTGTTTTATCAGGCCTCAAAGACAAATCCTGAAATCCTTCCAAAGCTTAATATAGGTCTTACAAAGAATCAATTATTACTTAGATAGCAATACCATATGGTTAAAAATGTGTCCAACCAGTCTAATTAGGGCTCTTTTAAATTTACATGAATCCAAGCTTAATTTCATAGACATTAAAGGCTTTTGGCCCTATTTTGGCATCAACCGCATACTTCACAACTCACAAGGGCATGTGAATGTGTCTTTGCATAATGGAATGCACAAAAGGGATGTGCTAATTCTTTTTAATTGATGGGGTGTGTTTTGGTCGTAATGTGCCTTATTAATCAATATAATTTAGTTAAATATTATTTGTTCATTATGTACATACATATTATGCTTTTGTTAAATTTCTTCCAGTCGACCTGTGCTGCACGGGCCCTTGGGTGCAAGTCTGTGTTGACAATTCACAGCTAAAATAACAATAAACGTTGGATTGTTGACGTCTGCCTAGGTTGTTTTCAGTCAATGACGAGCCTTAGTTTTCAGTTGCCATTGCTAAGATAGCAATAAACATCTGATTATTGACGTCTGCTTAAGTTGTTTTCAGGCAGTGGTTCACCTGTCCTTTGTGTTGCCAATATAGCGATAAACATCTGATTGTTGACGTCTGTCTACGTTGTTTGCAGTCAGTGGTGCACCTGTGTTTTCTCTCTTGCCAAGATCACAATATGCCAATAATGTTTCTGAGTACAACTCATTTCAAGACCACGGGATATATTCACAAGCACCATTGCTATTTAAATGGTTTAGATGAAGGGCATGTAAATACTGTTGGCGAGGTGTAACATTGCCTCCAGGTTGATCCAGGAATCAAACTCGGGATTTCTTGCTGTGAGGCGACAGTCCTAAACACTAATCATTACATACAAATCTTAAATTTTAAATGTCATAGTAAATTGTATATTACTTAGAAAACAAAATTAATGGACGTGAACCGATAGTCTTCATTTGAATAATTGTGTTCAGGAGTTTTATCCCATTATCATTTAGGTAAATAGTTCATCCATATTCATCCCTAAAATCATGTTTTGATAAAGTTGTTGAAGCATGAGCGCAACCAAGCACCACTGGACAGTAAAAAAATCTGTGATATCTGAGATAAATTAAGAGGGTATATTTTAAGAAAAAGACAATAAATTTGTCTTTATTGAAATTTTATTTTAATATTAGGATAAATGATAAACCCAGTATCGAGAATCATTAAATTCATACTAAACACATGAAGCATTGAGCACTGTGGATTGCCAGTGTCCGTCATTACATAAAACACCATAAACTAATTTCCACAGATCTCAGATAAAAGTCATAAGAGTGCAGGTTCTTGGGTCTCATAATAAATTTCAGGCTAGAACGAACTGTCCGAAACAACCAGATAGTTGTATCAATGTTTTATAGACTGTGTGTGTTAGTTTATTTAAACTTCATTATGGATTTCCTTTCTTGCAACAGTGAATTTACTGCACTGGAATGTCACAAATACATATAGAATTTGCTTTTGTGTGTCAATACTTCAAGTGTTCTTATAATCCGTTCATGCTTAATTGTTAATAGATTTATTTTGATTTTCACTTATTAAAGAGTTTAACGAGTGTTGTTAAACTTGTTCCCAGATAGCTGTGATGGATCACTAGCATCCGGGTTGCCTGCAGCATCCTTTCAGAGTTCTTCACATTTCTCAGAGAGTCGGGCTGCCCACTTTGCTAAGCTGAACAGAAAAGATGGTATGTATTAAGTTTTTTTTTCCTTATCCTAGAATACTGGATTTAGCCACTTATTTTGAAAAAGGCTTGATGAACAAGGATGTATATAACTTTAATTTAATAGTAGCATACATACAAAGGGGTGATATTTTCATTTATTGAGTCTAGGTAATATCAATGACAAGAAACGGTCGTTCATCACACAAGTTTCAAACAATACTCAAGTCACATCAAACACAGTCATGGACTATTCGGTTCCTTCCATTTGCCTTATCTGCATGTTTTTGGATGGTGGAGCACCCATGGAGACGTGCGGAGAACATGCAAACGCTGCACAAAAAGCCCATAGGTCGAACCTGGAACCGCTTGCTGTGAAACGACAGTGCTAACCACTAAGCCATCGTGCCGCCCATTCAGCAATAATGTGCTTTTTCTTGAGCATATTAGCTTGCTAATGTCATAGTGATTTAATTGTCAAATTATTAGCTTTATGTAAATTAATATAATGCATCTTGATTTATGTTGGTGCAGCGTATATCAACATAACACAATGTTTAGAGTTTCTAAGTCTCTGCTACTAGGCTGTGGAGTTCCAAGCTTCCCTTACTTTCAGCACATCAGATTGGGCTAATGGATCGCCTGCTGTTTAGCTGACGAGCTAGATTACATTTACATCCATCAAAAGCAACTTATTCTGATGACTAAACATCAATTGTTCAGTCAAGGATTAAGAGCCTTGCTCGTAGGGTCCAACTGTAGCGACTTGGAGTTTACATTTACCCACAAAGATAACATTGAGATGACATGCAAACTCCAAATAGAAAGGGATCAAACCCAAGACCATATTACACTGATGGGACAGTGCTGCCTATGTAGGGCTGACATTGAGAAATCTAGAAGTAGAACACAAACTTTGACTTTTTGGAGAGCAGGGTGGCAATTTGAAATAAGCAAATGAATGAATGAATAAATGAATGATAACATCTCAGCGACTACAACTAAATAATAATGGTAATAATAATAACTGCATTAATTCATTATCTAGTTTTTCCACCACCTTAATCCTATTTAGGGTCACGGTGGGACACACACTGGTCAAATACACTAATCACAGGTCACCAGCTGCAGACGCGTGACAAAACGAAACACACACACACACACACACACGCACGCACGCACGCACGCACACACACACACACACACACACACACACACACACACACTTTCTCTCAAACATTGACTCACAGACACACACATGTCTATTTCAGTATCTTCAATTAGTCTGACTGCATGTATTTATTAGTGTAAGAATAAATAAATAAACTACGACAGTTGTAGCGCTACCACCAAGTATTCACAGATGGACCCCTGAGCAAGGCTTGTTGGATTATCCATAGAAAGCAGAGAACCCAGATGAACCCCACACAGACAGTGGGTGAACTCCACACAGTAAGCCCCGGATTGTCTTTCCCAGGAGGTATTGAACCTCTTGTGAAGCAACAGTGATAACCACAAATACACTGTTTCGCCCATAATAAGTGCATGCACCAGTTAGATGCAAAAACAAATTTAATTAATGTATCATCATTGAGAAAGCGTTCTAGCACTTTATTATATTTCAAATCTAAAAATTCAACACAAACTGCCAGAAGATGTTTATGCGTGCCAATATCATAAACATGTTTTCCAAAGTAATTACATGGAACACCCAAAATAGGTTGGCTGGCTAATGCAAGAGATTTTAACCGCATTTCAAAACTTTATTCAATTTTAGAAGCAAAGATTTAATCATATTTACTGTGACTTTTTGAAATAAAAAAGGTAAAAAGCAAACATAGATAGTAAAAAAATTAAAAAAACTAACAACACACAAATCAATCTTATACTTTATTTAAAAGTAAAGTGCTTCATAATATATCAGGTATGCTTATTTAAACTCTTAATGCTTACTCTTGCAGAATCTCACCGCACTGTTTCCATTCAGATGCCAGTTATGGAAAACGTTCCTGATAACTTTTTGCAAGCACTGGTTTAACGTAGCACCGGACAGAATGCTAAGCAAAAACACAAGAAATTATTAAGTGCAAAAGAATTCACACATAAAGAGGTTAATTACCAAACTGGTGAATGTTCTGTTGATGCTGTATAAACTAAAGTTGTTTAAGGGTATTTTCCTGTGTGACTTGATGTTGACAATATTACATAATAGAAAAAGGGGACATATTATGGAAAAATCTTTTTTGCTTTTGTATTTCCATTGGGTCTGTACTGGTCTTATAATCACTCCAAGCTTGAAAAAAAACATCTATCTGTTTCTTTAAATTAGTACAATTATTCAAGTGAGCTAATTGGATTTACCGTATTGGCCCGAGTATAAGCCGCAGTTTTTTCCAAAATTTCAAACATAAAAAATTGCGGTGCGGCTTATTCGCGGCTTATTTGTAACGGAAACTTCAAATCTAGCGCACATTTATAATGCAACATGTTATGACGCAACAATGATGCTCATTTTTGGATTTTTAAATAAGTGGTTATTGGGTTTATTATCATCGCATACCGACCCAGCCAACGTCACCTCCTCTGGTCATTCTGTGTCTCCGTTCTTACCGAGGGCCCCCGCCTCATAAGCAACGCCTTTGATTGAATCAATTGCCGTGAGCTTTGAGCCCAGTATCCACCACACCAGCCCATAGAGAATAGGTACTAGATAAAGTTTTTTCTCTCTCAATTTTTATATATATTTTTTTCTGAAGCTCTCTTAAAATTAAGAGTGCGGCTTGGATTCGGGTGCGGGTTATACTCGGGCCAATATGGTATCTTCACTTGTGACATCACAACGGTGGAATTTACCTCCACTCAGCATAAACATGGGAAGGGTGGGGATCGGCCAGTAAGAGCTTATTTGCATAAACATGAAACAACTCATTCAGAAAGAGGCTGAAATGGGCAAGAACCAAACTGGTGAGATCTCTTATATGTGACTGATCTCTGGGTCTAAGACATTTTCAGAATTTATCAATAATTCCCAGTGTATATTGAGACCCCCTTGGGAGTGGGAGGGAGAGAGTGAGAAACTCTTGACAGTGTAAAGAAGATGATTCACTTAAAATAGCTGAATAAATATATACATTTAAAGAAACATACATTTCACCACTCTGCTTTTTGCACAATTAGGAATTATTTATCTGCATTTAATCCAATCTGTGCAGTGAAAAACACATTTACACACTAGTGAACAGCACTGAGCACACTTGGCCGATGCAGTGGGCAACCCTAGCCATGGTGCCTGAAGAGCAGTTAGATTTTATGTACCTTGCTAAAGGGCACTTCAGTCGAGACCTTAGACTCGGCTTCCATGACTTAAAACAAAGTCACAACTATATTGATCAACCTCTGAGGGTTGAGGAGGAACAACCTCTCAGCCTGAGCAGATAAAACATTTGTAAGAACTTAAAAGCACAGCTTCCTCTGTCCCTCGACTGGGTAATTACTCAAGCTGCGGTACCCAAGCTATTCTTGGCCACCAGCATCCTCCTCTGTGAGTGAGTGTGCTGCAAACGGAACACTTTCCATCCCCATGGGAGATGAAGAGGCTGAGTAAACGTTACTCCCACTGTACCAGAGATCTCCATCCTGAGATTCGGCGCTCATCTCCTGCCATGGCAGGGACGTCCAGCCAACAGCAGATGAGTTATAGAGGTTTATCTTTAATCCGGTCCTGTTCTTGTGCATCGGGACGCAGGAGAGCATCTTCCGTGCTCGTGCTGACTCAACAAGCAATGCATACTAACTAATGTCTCAGCATCTGGGATTTATCCTGCTCAAGTGCTATTTGAGATGCTAAACCTAAGGACCTAAGACCCTGTTTGTGAAAATACAGCATTTTATTTTTTAAATGATATTCATGGAGTTGGAAACCAAAGCCATAAGGATAGGCTAAATGTGCAGGATGTCAATGAGCATAGTTTCATATTGAAGTCTGGACCTTAGTTTGCAACCTTATTTCAATTTATGGAACACATTTTAACCCCAGCATAATCTTGCAATAAATAATAGGAATAAAGCAAAATAGTTCTGGGTAATGACTGATTCTTTGTTCTAACTTTTCTCTTCTTTGGAGGAGTGTGAAGAGACATGGTAGAACATACAAGCTCAGAAAATAACCAGATTGTTATACCCAGGACATTCTTGCTGTAATGTGACAGTGCTAACAATCATTGTGATTATTGTCACCCATGTTGATGATGATAATTATGATGATTATATATAATATTTAAAAAAGAAAATACAGAAAAAGCTAAAATATAAAGCACACAGCTAGAAGGTCATGTTTTTGATCACCAGCCAAGATTTTCCGGGTCCTGTGGTGTACAGATGTGCCACTATTATGCACAAAAGCAGTGCCGTATCCAAGCCAAGAGACATGACGACATGTTTCAGGAAGGGCATCCGGCGTTTAACTATGCCATATCAGTGATTCGACCCAGAACCCACTATAGAACCATTTTAAAAGATAAAGAAGAATTAACTATTAGTTTCCACACTACACAACTATCCTTGCAGGTGGAGGTGGGTGGAGCCCGCAGCTGGCAGACAGGTCCCCGTGGTTGCAACTGGACCTCAGGGTACGCATGGAGGTGACGGCAGTGGCCACGCAGGGCCGGCATGGCAGTCACGACTGGCTGAACAGCTACACCCTCCTGTACAGCGACAGTGCTCATGTCTGGAAGCAGTACAGAAACCAGGACAGAGTGGCGGTAAGTCTGAAATGATTTTTTGTGTCATTTTGGAACAAGTCGTGTTATTAATTAACCTCACACGGCATGCTGGAGTGCAGGATTTCTACTCCCTTCTCATAACATCTTTTTAATGATCTCCTTTTAGCTTACTCAGCCAATCAATTACATAAATCCCACGCCGGCGGGTGGAAAAATGCAATCAGGTTCTGTTAAGTAATGCAAACAAGCATGTATGATTTCTGCTGAAAATGAATCTAATAAAAACACCTAAATTAAACCGAGCATGGATTCCAGCTAAATTGCTGAGTAGGTCTTATGATTCACAGAAAATTGATATAAAAGATATTTATTTAGTGAGGTAAATTGTTGCAGATCTTTAGATCTTTAGAGAATATTCATGTAATTCATCTCTTTCGCATATTGTTGCTGAATCTCTTTACGTTCCCAGAAGTCTATCGTTATTTTTTTGGTAATACTGTTATAAATAGTATAACACAGGTAAAGTTGAACGCTACAAATGTACCCGCATCAATGTAATTAGGTAGTTTAGTATATTTATGCATTTTTAAGTATATTTTACAATTTATCATTTTACTTAAGGATGTTTTATATTATGACTGCTTAGAGGTTAGCACTGTCGCCTCACAGCAAGAAGTCTCTGGGTATTCCGGCTTCCTCATACAGTCCAAAGACATGCAGTCAGGTTCATTAAAAATACTTAAATTCTACTCTCTCTCTCTCTCTCTCTCTCTCTCTCTCTCTCTCTCTCTCTCTCTGTGTGTGTGTGTGTGTGTGTGTGTTTCGTATATATATTTTTAAATTTGCTTCAATTTAAATAACATACATTGCAGACATGACAGAATGTGTTTAAGGCAGGGTTGCCAGATTTCAACAGTGTTTTTTCAACTGTTTATGTTTTTTTTTTTTTACATACTGCTCATTTAAGAATCAGATAAAAACATCTTGTGGAAAGATCTACCGGTCAAGAAGGTGCAAGAATTGGCATGTCTGACAATATTCACACGTCCACATATTTCCAGCCATATAATGTACACATGGGTGTCTCAGCATAATGGAAGAAATGCTCCACTGGTGCCGTTCACCAACTTTTAGCTTGCCTCCATGACATAAATCGATCTCTCAGCCAGAGTTTGATCTAGACTGCTTTTAAAGATCTTTTCAGCTTAGTCAGACAATCAATACAAAACATTTCAAACCGAGAGAAAATGTTTTGCTACATAATATCATTTTTCCGTGTACTTTTCACAACGGCAATGTTTGTTTTAATTTACAAACGACATTGGTTTTCTACAGCCTTTTCCAAATATTCTAGTTTAATGCATTGCTGCTTTCTCATAATCATCACCAGAAAATCACTTTCCTTTTAAAGTTTCTTTGAGCGGTCCAACAAGTTGGACTATATGACCAACCTCCCACCATTACTGCTTCTTACGAAATATTCAAATGTGGAAAATAGATAAGGAGAAAGATTATTATATATATGTGTTTCATCGACATACAGTAATAAATAGCTCAAATACATTAAAAAACAACTACTATCCTGATGTACAAATATCATGTGACTTATTATGGCTTATTTACAGAAATGCTGTAATCGAGAAACCCTGTAAACAAAATACTCCCAATATGGCATGGCATGTTATTTTACAATCACACTAGTGTGAACTTTCTGAATGTTGAAGTCCGTAGCTGTTTGTATGTTGTTTGTTTAGGATTTAACATCATGGTTTACACATTGATTACATTATATACAGGCTATGTTTATTAATTGCACAAGTTTCATCAGTTTGCACAAGTTTCAAACAGTCAAGGACAGGTTTGCATTTCCACTTCACCTTACTTACATGTTTCCGGACTGTGGAAGAAAACCAGAACATCAGGTATAAACCCACACAGACGAGCAAAACATCTGGGGAACAAACCCTAGACCATGCTTCTTGTTGTGATGCGACAATGCTATCCACTTAGCCACTGTGCCGCCCGAACTGCCTGCAAATATAATTGTCTATAAAAGTCAGCTGGACCTGAAAAATAATCAGACTAAAAAGGGAATGGCATCATGTAAGGACTCAAATGTACCTCACTCGCATGCAATTGGGGTCTCCAGAAGTGGAAAACAAATTGGCAGTGCTTAATTATGGGGAAAGTATATGGATGAATAGCAAATATCTATGATATAAAATTGGCACCGGTGTTAAGTTTTTGGAATGTATGTGCTTCTCAAGTTTGAATCTCAACTGTCCTATCAGCCTGGCAGGGTGTCCACCAGAAATAATTGCACATGCCTGATAGAACAAGGTCAACAGGGTTCCTCTTTGCAGTTGCAAATGTGACCTGCACAATGCATAATGACTCATGGAGGAGCACAAAAGCATTTGGCGAATACACACATCTGAAAGGCCATGTGTCAGTCTGCTGCTCTCTCATATGTTCAACAGATGGAGTGAGATGGAGAATAAGATAATTTACAATTAAAATACTTTGTTTGAGTAAGCTTTCTTTATTTGTCCACATTTATTTCTATGTGTGCAGTGAAACAAATTTAGTTCTAGCCATGGAACCTTGGTAGCAGTTAATTGTTAATTGCCTTGCTCAAGGACACTTTAGTTATGACCTGTAGACTCTCGCAAGCTTCCGAACACAAGCCCAGTTAGGATAGGGTGCATTAGGAGGAATTGTTTAAATACAAAAATAATGCCTGTCATTTTGAGACATTCCTCATGTGTATCACGTCTTTCCTCCTCCACCAGATCCACCATGAGGTAAATACTTGAATTTTGAATGGATATTTTGTTTAAAGCTGCCGTCTTTATGTTGTAAGTATGGGCTTGGTGCTTAGTGCATGGGGAAGTGGAGGCAGTAGTGTCATCTGACAGCAAGAAGATCCAGGTTTGAAAGCCAGGGGCTTACTGTGCTGGGTTAGGACGTTCCCCTTAACGTCTGCGTGGGTTTACTCTGGGTACTCCAGTTTCCACCACAGCCAAAAAACAAGCACTTGGTTGATTGGAGATGTGAAATTGTCCTGTAGATACACAAGTTATCTGTAGTGTTACATGTTGGAGAAAGACCTGCAACCTACTCTGTAAAAACACTTGCTAAGAAACTCGCTGGATCAGTAGCGGTCCACTGAGGACCCAAAACATGGAAATAAAAGTAATATAAAATATATTTATATATAATGTAAAAATATATTAAACTTTTCCAAGTGTAGTGTTTAATTTAGTGTTCCATGAAAGTGTGCATTAAAACCTTAGTGTTCAGTGCACACTATGCTCTAAATTACAGTGCACTTACATAAATGTGTTGGTTGGGGTGCAACTTTTATTTCCTACAGTCTACGTCTAAATATTTTAGCTAAATAATAATTCATTATAACTTTGAAGCAACTGCTAACTTCACACTGTTGAATCCCTGAACAAAGCTCTTAACCCTCAAGTAAATAGTCCAACTCCTAAGAATGGTGTGTCAGAAATTTTCAATTATGACTGATTGATTTTCTAGTTTTGGATGTATAATTAGATTTAAATGATGTTTTGATGCTCTGGATGCTTCATAGCTGTTTCTACTGCTAAAATTCGGTAATGGAACATTCCAGTTCGTGTGGAAAGAGATGATGAAATAGCAAGCTTTTGGTCTTGAGGATAAACCTCTATGCTATAATGTGTGTATAATGATGGAGGAGTTTGTCTGAAGAGAGATTCATTGTCTCATATTGCTGCTAGGCAACTGCATTCGGATTGTAACGCCTCCGTTTTATTAAAGCTATAATGACATTTGAAGATATTACAGTCGGATAAGAAACCACTTACCCCAAGTGAAATATTGCATGTAGGTTATATAAGAAGGTAATTAGTCTTTTGGCACATAGGGCCCCAAACAAGGGAGAAAAAAAGCCAACATGCGGACTCCACTGTAAATATAGGGTTCAAAAACTGTTGGAGGCTTTTTTATGTCACCTGTTTTTCATGCAATATAAAAGACACCTGCTGAATTAAATAGAGCAGATGCACCTGCTGTAAATTACAGACTAAACTAAGCCAAAAGTGATGTTGGATTCCAAATGAAAAAGAAAAGTAAAAAATTCAAACTCTTCCTGGCTTGTTGACATTTTGCCAACTTTTTAGTTTGAACATGGAGAAAAATCTCTAGAGATGCTAGAAGGCACATAGATGGACATCAGTAGCTTGGGTTTGTGATCAGACGATTGCTTGTTAAATGTCGAAAGGTGCCATCCCTTCAACTAGACACTGACTGTTCCACAAGGCGTAGTAAGAAGTGCTACCTACCTCTCCATACAAGTGTGCTCATTCCTGACCTCAAGTAGGTGCAGCTTGCACAGTGACCCAACAGTTGCTCTGTAGCAGAGCCTGGGTTTGAAACCTTGATCTTTTGGATAACAGCCCAAAGCTCTACTCATCTGGCTAGACTGTCCCTTATTGATAGTAGCTTTTACTATACGTACACATATACACTCCTCACTAAATGCCATCGTTCATGCACAAATTTACATTTTCAGTATCTAGCAGATGCCTTTATCTAATTTACAATTACAACTGAACACCATATTGTGGGTTTAAGGGCCTAACAGTGCGACAACTTTGGGGGTAGTAAATATTGATCCGAAGATACATGCTTGTATGTGATGGAGCCTCATAAGCCTTTTGTTTCTATACGACCCTGCCAAGGCCTTGTTGTATCTCTTTTAATCTATTCAGTATGGTTAATCTAACTGCATGTTTTCATTAGGTGCCAAGGATGGCAGGATTACCTTGTCGTTTGTAAGCAATACTTTGCTGATTATCGAACCCCCCCATGAAAAAAAGGCATTTAGCATTAACATCTGTCTGTGAAGCGACGTGCTAATGATCCAAACATGGCTTGCAACGTTCAAATCAGAGCGAGAAGCAAAAGAATTCACATCACTTTGAGTCATCCGAGTTAAAGGGCCTATAATTCAGAAGAAGAAATAGCTACAGAGACAGATGGAACTCATTCCAGGTTTTCTCGTCCCTGAAAGCTGACAGCGATACATTTCTTCAGACATTTTCATTGGCTTTCCTTCTTGTCTGACTTTCACCTAAGTCATGATTACCTAGTTGGAAAATCGCTGAGTTCAGAAGCTCAGCATGTATTTCCTTCAGGTCACTGCTTTTGTCTTACCAGCCGCCGGCGGGATCGGAACTCCTGTGCCAAACTCCTGTCTATCACCATCTGGGACTTTTTGCTAAATGTGTATGTGTATCTGTTTTTAAACCAGGGCAACAATGTCATACGTTTAGAATGGATACTTTCTTTATTAGAGCTAAGGGTGTAGATCACAAGAATTAAGCTACAGTTATCATTGTCAAAGATGCGATAGATTCAATATAACTACATTCAAATTTTCTATAATGCAATATGATTTGGTTTGATACTGGTTTGTCTGAATATGATTTGTTGTGGTTGCACACAATCTGTTATATTAGTATGAATGCCTAAATGCAGACAAAATATAAAGTGACCATTTTAGCATCAAATGCTTTTACACACTTAGAAGTTAAGTCACACATATTTACATACACTAGTGAACGCACACTGTGGGGGCTGTGAGAACATGCACTCAGCATGGTAAGCAGCCCTTACGATAACTCTCGGGTGCAGTTTAGGGTTAGGTATCTTGCTCAAGGGCACTTCGGTCGTGACTTGTTGACTCTTGGATTCGATTCAGTACCCGTCCGATTACAAGGTCAATTGTACTTTGTATAAAATCATAAGATTTATCTGTCTTGAATGTTGATTTAGAAATTCGGTGTCTGGCCCTTCAAAAATGGTCAGCATACAATGGAAGTGCACTACATAGGAAACGAGTGTAGGTAAGAGATTGTAATCTGACCATTTACAGATGTGCACAGTTCTGTGTTTGCATTAAACATATGTGACATTAAAGTAACGTTCTTGTCAAACGCTATTTAAATGTTTGCACATTGAATTACTGCAAACGTAGATTAATGATCTGTTTGGCAAAACAGTAGTTTTGTATAAAAGCTGACAACTACTTTAGCTTAAACTTTAATTTGTTTAAACATATAGGTGAATGAATTTGTGTTTGTTTACACTATTGGTGTGATCACATTAATAAATGGTGTGATTATTTATTAAATACCTGATGGCTCACTCTGACACGTTTGTGTGTTGATGCTCATAATCTATTAATTCAATAAATTAACTAGGTGCATCCTTAGCCTGGGCTTGTGATCAGAGGGGTGCCGGTTCGATTCTGAGATTAGATGAGTACTATGCACCAAACTGCTAACTGTTCCCCGGGCACTCGTGGTTAGGGTTGCCCACCATGCTAGGCACATAGACTGCATTACTCGCTTAGAAATCAATGGCAGTCTTTACAGATGCTTAAAATTCCATTATGACCTCCAGCCATCATATTGCTATCAACCACCTGAGCATACATACAGATGTTATTGGTTATTTCCGAGAGAGTCTAAAGTTGCCAAAACCCTGGAATGAATCAGTGCCCAGATCTGTGTTTCCCTGGCACACATCTCTGTGTTTCCAGATGGAATCAGACCTGCTGAAAAATTCACTCTTGGTCCTGGTCATTTTTTTGTCTCCTTCAGTCTATTCTCCCTTTACACCCAGACTTGAGTGGTGCACAGGTAATCAATATAAAAGACTCATCACCTTGCTAGATTGCTTTACTTAAAGCAGAATCTGCTGCTCTATTTGACTCCCATCAAATCTAATGACGCCTGAGACTTCCAAATAGCATTTCTTACTCATTTTACACAAAATGGGCTTGATCTGTGTTCACATAGTCTAGTTTTTTTCTTTAAATTAGTAGGTTCTGGAAATAAACGATAGAATACATGAACCTCATACAATCTGGCAGCTTTTTAGCCTTCTTAGGAGTCCATAATGGCTTAAATAAGGTGGGAACTGCATTTCAAATAGGCATTGTGTGTCTCAATGACTGGACCACAGACATTGTACATGTCATTGTACTGGTAGTCTAGTGGGAAGAGCTTTGAAATATTATTCATCTATCATGCAGCCACCATTAGGGTCTTTAACCCCGTTGTTGTACTATATAGGCCTATATATATGTCTCTCATTAGTTTAAAAGTGCTTTTACATAGTGTTTTGCTTACTAAGCGAAGAACTAGCCTATGCTATTCATACCAACATAGTACAGTGAAAAAAACTCACTATCATGCCAGCTAAAATCCTCATTACAATAAAAATGTTGTCCATGCAAGACACGACTGCAAATTATTATATACTGGTTGAGCTGATGGCTTATAAAAAGGTGTCTCATTATAAGGTGATGCTCAGAATATTATGAGAATATATGATAAACCAGTGAGCTCTTTCAAATCTTAAACTTGCCTTAACTTGCCTTTTTTTCTTCAGCATTGGAGTTTTGTGTTTTCAGCGTGCATACAAGTCATGACATCTCCAATAATATAGTCCGGTCAGAGGAGAGCAAAATGTATTTCTTTGGATGCCTTCGTGTGACTTGTGTTGCTGTTTTTTTTTTTTTTTAATCTGCTTCTGTGTACCAGGATGATGAAGATGAAAGACAAGGCAAGACAAAAATCTCAAACACATAACTAAGAATATTTTTTTTTAAATAATAAAGCTACTAAAAAGGCACAAGCTCAGAGTTCAAGTTCATAGAAGAAGCCCATGGAACCTTGAGGATTTGTGTGAAAGAATGGGCCAAAAGGCTTCTCTCCCTTTTGGTTGAGCTCAAGCGTAAGGGCTTTATCAGATTGTGTCTGATAAGGTTTTGCCGTAGGGTCTGTGTAGCCTAGTGGGTAGAGCTTGGAGCTATCGGCCAGCCTCTGCTATCAACCAGTCGCTGAAGCTTCTTGAGCAAGACCCTTAAATATTTCTGCAGGGCACCAAACCATGGCTGTTCACCAAACCCTGTGCTCTGACCCCAACTTCCAAACAAGTTGAGGTATGCAAAGTAGAATTGAATTGCACTGCACATCTGTATATGTGTAATGACAAACAAATATGTCCTACCACACCTGAGCAATGCATGTGACTAGTTTCTCAATAAAGAAGGCTGGCTTTTGTACAAAGTATTAAACATATTTCAATAAGCGGTTAAGACTTTTTTCCCAGTGTCATTTCTCTATGTTACACATGATTTATAGACATCCATGGTTTTATTGCATGTGTGGATTAGATGGCAATAGCACCTGTAGAATAGATTTACTTAGTGTTCAATGATTATTTCATTCACTGTTGGTTCTTAGCCACTTGGATGCATGAACCAGTGCACTATGGTGCTGGTCTAAAGCCCAGATAAATATGGAAGGCATCTGGCATGAAACTATGCCAAATAAATAATGCAAATTGCGGTCCGCTGTAGTGTCCCCTAATGTGAGCCCCTGAAAGTAGAAAAAGTATGCAGCATTGTTGCAGAATTTGTACAGCTTTCTTCACAGAAGAGTGTATAAAGAGAGCTTACTAGTGTTCAGAAATAATCCAAATAAAAAATAGCAGGCATTCTGTTCTATTTTATTATATTGTATTATTATTCTTAGACCCAACATCTACTTACGTCTACTTAGGCTCATTACATTTACATGTAATAGAGTGTGTACAATCGATCAAGCACATGAAAGGTAACAATTAAAACAATATGGTAATTAACAAATGTAAACGGAAGGTTGCTGGTTCCATTCTGAGAGTCACTGAACACCGAAGTGGTCCCCGGGTGCTCGTGGCTAGGTCTGCCTACTGCACCGAGCATGTGTGCTCACTGCTGCCATTTCATTAGTGTGTATAAATGTGCGTTTAACTGCATGGATTGGGTTAAATACTGAGAAATATTTCATAGGTTAGTAAAAGCACAGTGGTACAAAATGTAACCAAGATTTTTTTTATTTTTTTTTTGGAATATTGCCCAACTCTGTAGTTGAGGAGCTTGTGTCGGAGGAGTCATGGAGCATGGGATTATACCCTTCAAGTCTCCAGCATTTAATGCATGCGTTGTTCAGTGATGGTTTTAATGTTTTGGTTTTATCGATTTAAATGTTCATCCCTGGTGACCAGCTTCTCGGACCAACAGATTTGTTTAGAAATCTGCACTGTGCAATAACTAAAAAGATACGGATCTGGAGATGAATAGATTCTGTCTCGTAGTGGGTGCAAATTCAGACACCTTGAACAAAATATATTTATGTATTCTGTACTTGGCACCAGAGGCTTTTCCCACACTTTCCAATCAATAGGCATTCTAATAGCCCAGCACTTTTCTTCTCCACTGTACGACTCGAATCTGTTCACTTGTTATGGATTTAAATGCCATCTTCAGTGCACATCCTGGCTTGAAGGATAAATATGCGGACTGTGATGTTATTCCTGCTGTGAAGCTAAAATGAAAATCTCAATTATATTCAACATATGGCCAAAAGTATGTGGGTGGCTATTACTGAGCTAGTTGGACAACCTAACCCAAATTGTAGAATAGACTAGAATGTTTTATTCGTCATATATACAAATACAGGTGTCCACAGGTTCTGGGGTCATAGCCCAGGGTCAGCCATTTTATGGCATCTCTGGAGCCAAGGGATAAGCCTGATTCAAACAGTCAATCTTTCAATGACAGCTTTACCTACAGTATCATTGCTATCTTAATAGAGTTTGGTTTGTGTACACCAGCCAGGCATAAGATTGTACGTTAGTAGTGCTGCCTCACAGTAAGAAGTCCCGGGTTCAATTCTCGGGTAAAACGATCCAGGGCTTTTTCTGTGGAGTTTGCATGTTCTCCCTGTGTCTATATTTGTTTCCTCCGGGTGCTGAAGAAATTAATATTGGTTTATTGGTCTATTTATAGAAGTCTCAGAATAAATAGCACATTACACTAGTCTTATCTAGTAGGGCAGCCGTGGCCTGGTGGTTAGAGAACTCAGGCTTATGATTGGAAGGTTGACTTCCGAGAGTTGACAGGTCATGACTAAAATGCTTTTGAGGAAGGGAACTAACTTCTAACTGCACCCCGGGTGCTTTTTCTAGGACTGCCTACTGTGTCAAGCACATGCTCTCACGTTTAAGCATTTGGGAAAAGCTGAAAATGTAAGTGGATATTATTCTAAATATGTTTATCACATTTTATGTTCTATATTTATTATAATATTTATTATAATATTTTATTTGGCTTTGACGTTGCTAGTTTGTTGCTGTGACATTGCTAAGTGTTTTTTACAGCAGCCCTGGTGGTTGCTTAGTGGCTTAGTGGTTAGCATTGTCGCTTTATAGCAATAAGTCCCGAGTTCAATCCAAAGGTCGGCAGAGCTTGGATGTTCTTCCCATGTCAGCATGGGTTTACTCCGGGTACACCAGTTTTCTTTCACAGCCCAAAAATTATTCTCTAGGTTGTTTGGAGATGTGCGACACATAGTTGTGGAGAAAGACCTGGCAACCTATTTTGTAAAAAAATAAAAATGAAACAGTGCCATGAAACTCTGGAGGTTTGGTAGCGGTCCGCTGAGCACCCAAAAGTCAGATACAAATGGAGACTTTGACAAAAAATGAACTTGTTAGGATGTTGGTCTGGCATTTTAGGTGGCTGCTGAACATAAAAAGGTGGTTTATAAGATGTTCCTGGTGTGGTTTCTTATTGTTTTGTTTACCGGTCTGTATTTCGATCATTAATGTGTAACTGTTGGAAATGTATGTAATCAGTTTTCAATAAATTGCCACATGCAGCCAAAAGAATTAAAGCTAATGATGTGTGAACTAGTAATTCAGGTCAGTCCCCAGTACTAATTCAAACAGAACATATACAATTTGAAATAAAAAATGTTTTTTGTTTTACTGTTGTTGGCCTAAACACAAACGAAAAATGAATAGCATTTCAAAGCCTTTGTTTACACTCAACAAATAGCTGTAAAAAGAAAAGGAAAAAAAAAAAAAACACCCGGGGCGTTAATTTTCTCACATCAATGACGCCACATGATGGAATCATCACCTGCCAGGGCCCTGCAACCCTTTAGATATTTCCTCTCTTTTTCTAGTCCACTGAGCAGCGGTAAATAAAACATTCACTCTGATGGTTTGGGCTCAGGAGTGCAATGTCTGTTGGAGGCGGTGAGTGTAAGAAGAGAAAAAAATAAAAATGGGAAAGAAGTGGGAGAAAAGCAGCGGGATGGAAAAAAAACTGATTCACTCATATGTACATCTATGGCAAAGATATTGGCATCTCTTGTGAATACTGTTCCGGATTCTGGTGGAACAAATCATCTAAAAATACAAAAATAGAACAAGATTTAAATTAAACACTTGAAGATAATTACAGATGGAGAATAAGGGAATCTTGAGGAAAGTGAACGGTATGAAAGAAGAACCAGGATGATCCATATAAAGCCTGATTTATACTTCTGCATTTACGTACAAATTAATTTACATAATAAATTAGTAAGCGTCAAGTTTCGGAGGGGTCGCTTTTACCCTTTGCATTTAGCAATGACCGAGACAGGTCAATTTAGATTTTTTAAAATGTTAGATCATAAACAAAACATCATAAACATTATAAACAAGGTACCACCATATGCGCAGAGGAAATATTTTATTTCCAACCATGCAGACTAAATCGTTTCATTGGCTACTGTGCTTCTTTTTGTGTTGATTCATAGCATAGTTAGAAAATTTGGGAGGTGCGAGTTGGGCTACGCACAAAGGGGTTTTGCGTTGACGCAAAGGCTCAAAGGACGCAAAGGACAACGTTGATTTGATGCAGAGTTATGAATTAGCCTCAGCACAAGCATTTCTGAATATTTAAGAATCTGCGGACTAATCCTTTTTTACCAACCAGCAGGGGGCTAGCAGTCAACTTTTGTTATGTAAGGAAGCCAGAATCCCACACAGATCTTCCGGTTTTCCTGTAATACAGTTCAACTAAACCTGATAAATGATAAAATCATTTCAAACAAGGCTGTGTACTCAGTGCAGCACATAACAGAACATATAAATATTTTAGAGCACTTGTTTCCCAGATGCAACCCAGCACTCAGCTCAAAAACAGCAAAGGAAAACATTACTAATCACCATATTAAAACCTAGCTCATCCATAAATACACACACAGCAAAAACACATAATAGAAAATACATTTTTAAAGATTATATTATATATTGATAGATAGCCAGTTAGCCAGCTAGTTAGATAGATGGCTGGATGGATGGGTTAGGTAGGATGGTAAGTAGGTCGGTTTGCAACCCCTAGACAAACCAGACTTAAGTCCCATCTAGAAAATATCTAGAAAAATATCAATGCGTGTGTGTGTGTGTGTGTGTGTGCGTGCGTGCGTGCGTGCATGCGTGCGTGCGTGCGTGCGTGCGTGCGTGCGTGCCAAAACTGGACCCGATTAGATAAGCAATTAGAAAAGGAGCATTTGACAGTACAATGTATTAAATAATAATAGTTCTATATCAAAGACATGATAATCTGCTTTGGTTACTTTCATTCATCATTCTGTTCTCTGTCTTTTCAGCTAGGACTTATTAACATTACAGATTCTGATACTTATTGTCAGATCTGTCATTATAACCCATACATACTCTGACCAAAGTGAGAATAATGAACTTGGCTTAAAAATAACAAAAAATAACTTCACATATTCACAATAATGTGTCCTATAACTTCATTGTCAGCCATACTTTGGATTAATATCATGTAAAATGTACATTTGCTTCTAATATATCACCTAAATAACAAACTACTGTGGACCTAAAGAAATCAGAGCAAATATTGTCATGAAATGTGATCGGCTTTCTCAGATCTGTTCATTTATCTGATTCCATTTAGATAGCATGGGCTTAGTTTTCAACGTGAGACCAAGGTTCATTCTCTTAGTGCTACTCTTCAAGGCTTCATCATTCATCGTGAACACATTTTCAATAGGCTGTTGTATATAAAAGATGCGTAACATCTGTAATGCATACCGTGATCTCAAACAAGTTTGTTGTGAAGAAACTACTGTGCTTATACCATGACTAAATGATTAATCAAGTCTGGTGGGAATGAGCTTCTTTTTCTGAATCAGTGCTTGACCTCACATTAGCTCATAAGTTACGGACTCCTACAGTCACAAAAGAAGATTTTGTACATTATTTAGGGGGCAGATGTGGTCTGCTGGTTAGTGAACCGGGCTTGTGATCGATTACCCCATTAGCTGCCTGGGTTGTGGCTAGGTCAAATGTGACCACTGGCAAATGTGACTACTGCTGCCCCCTAGTGTATGTTCATTATATATATATGATTGATTTTTACCCTACAGTCGAAATCGACCCTGGGTCACTCTGTGGATCGTTACCGATCCCAGAGTATT
>JAOTRQ010098369.1:0-10353 GCA_028565875.1 Hoplisoma paleatum
CAGCAATTATTTTTACGGAGTAGGTTGCCAGGTCTTTCTCCAACCCTGTATCGCTACAGGGACCTTGTGAAACTACAGGACAATTTTACCCATTTCCGATCAATCTAGTGCATGTTTTTGGACTGTACTACCCGGAGGAAACCCACACTGACACGGGGAGAACGTGCAAACTTCACACAGAAAGCCCTCCCGGCCCGACCCGGGGATGGAACCCGGGACTTCTTGCTGTAAGGCGACAATGCTGAACCACTCAGCCACCATTTGTGTCTCCACAAATACTAAATACTGTCAGCTAATGAAAGTAGTGAAATCAGGTTCTGATCTGGTCTGAAAATGATGGCTTCAAGGCTCCTGGTCTTGCATAACTTCGGTTACGTGGTGTAATCCAGCATCCACATCCACATCCTAAGCAATCGATCTGTTTTTAATGATCCCAGAACTTTACAACAGAAGCATTTTGCTTCCTGCAGAAAGAGCAGTGAACACATACAGTAAACAAATCAATAGCAAATGGAGCCTCGGTCTGAGAGAAAACACAGGAACTATTATAACTAAAAGATGAAATAATGGCCACTCGTGTCAGGAACAGAGAAAAATGGACTTTCTCCAGTTAATAGCCTATAAACAAAGTGCCTGCCACATTTTGAGAGTTTAATTTACACCTGCTGGCGGACTCGACCTTGCAGCTAAAGGTTCGAGACGAATTTGCAGAAGCGTTCTTGGGTATAAATCAAGTCAGAAGCTCCTACATTTCCTCGTACTAACAGGTTAATGAGGTTCACTCGGACAAGCATTTAAATCTAGAAGATTTTCTTACACCAAACACGTAGCAGTAAAGCAAACATCCGGGATCAATCATATTCTTCTAATACAACATGTCGCAGTCTTTCAGGGAATAGTACGCTTTCATTTCTAACACAACAGCCTCCCTTGTATGAGGTCCCGGGTTTCAATCCCTGGCATCTCTAATTCTGCCACAGATGTGGCCTGATCTGCCACAGCATGTGCCGATGTACGCAGAGAACGAAACAGTTAAGTACAGTATTATGCAATTATTCATGTCAATAGGTTTTATAATCGTTCAGACGGTAACTGAATAAAAAAAAACCTCGAACTAAACAAAATTCCCAAAATATAAATGTAAAAATTCCACCCTTAATTCGCATCCGACCTACTGTAGCGAGTTTTAGAAACCGGGTTTTGTAATTCATGCATCACCAGATGAGCTCCGCGAGCAAGATCTCCATAGTAACAATTTAGAACCCAGAGTGATGCAATCAAAGACCAGATGATATCACAATAGGACATCTCAGCTGGTCCTGTCTCACAGTCGTTCCTGCACTGTGCATTTAGACGCACAACTGCTAAAGATTTAAGAAAGACACAAAAGCAGTGGGTCAGGACAACAGCAGGGACAGAAGCTCTGAAGCCTCGAGCTAATCACAACCCGGAAAGGAAGACTCCATACGGAGCGGTGTGGAAGGCTTTTCTAATAAACTGCTTTGATAAAAGATACCGAAAAAATCTGAATAACTCGATTAAGTCAGAACTGATAAAAAACGGATAAACTGATGATGAAGATGCTGATGAGAGCGGAATCTTCTACAGCATCAGACACCAGATCCTGCCTCACAAACCTTACAGGAGTTGTCTCTTAGTTACAAAGAAATTGTATCACACAAAGACTGAAGGCCAGTAGGCAAATATTTAATAAGTTCAGACAGAAATGATTTATATTCAGTTCAAACCTGGACAAATAAATATTTGATCATTAACCCCTTCTATACAGTGAGATTTGTGGATGCATGATCACTTCACTGCACATGATTGTATTGTATTCTGTTTGTATTGTATTTATAAACGTTATATTATTAAATTATTATTATTGTATGGTGTTTTTTTTATAGTTATTATAGTTATTATATCCTCTGTGCAGCAACACTTTGGCTCAGCTGTAACTGTTTTTTGTCTTTTTTTAAAAGCTTTATAAATAAAGTTGAGTTGCGATTCATTATATAACTGCTTACCACAAGCATCCACAACAGTTTTAGCGTCTCGGCACATCGTTTTACAGGCATTTTCAGAACCGTTTTGCTTTTAATAACACTTTATAATTCTGCCTGCTTTCATTTTGGCTTGTATTTTGCACACTTAAGTGAAAATAAGTACGAAAGTCGAAAGTCTCATGTCTGTGAGCTGTTTAGAGTCCGTGCGTGATTATGGGGAGTCTGTGTTTGTATTTCTGTTGGTTATAGTTAAACATTTAAATATGTTTTATTACAGCAATTAAATGATTTATTGCATCATTAAAAACATTTATTACATTTAAACTTTGTTGTACTGCTTTTATGCTTGCTCGTTAATATTGTTTGCTAGCTTTTGGTCTTAATGGGTCGTGCTATCACCTCACAGTAAGGTCCAAAACTGTCCATAGTATGTGGAAGAATGTGTGTGTGTGTGTGTGTATTTATGATGGACTGCCGACCTGTCTAGTTTAGTCAAAGTTTCCCAGCCCATGTTTCTCAGTTTGACACTTTTAGTTTGTGTAGGACAACAACTTGAATTTTGCAGCCTGATTGGGTTTAAGAATTGCGACACAAAGACATTAATGAAGAGACAAAGACATGAAAGCGCTGAGAGAACGTTAATTCTTCACGAGCAGAATGGACTCAGAACGAGTTGTGTTGTAATTTGCTCCCTGCCGACGGTGGTCACGCCACGTTTGGTTTACACACGGGACAACCGTTACAGACGACATCGTCTATCGTCTCTGACAACAAGATGAAAGAGCAACCATGGACACCACACACACTATGCTGGACATCTTAATTACCACCCAGACAAAGACAAGCTAGTTGTGTGTGTGTGTTAACCCAAACTAGTTGTGTGTGTGGGGGCTAGAATTAAATAAAATATATATATAAATATGGGCTGGGGACTTTCTGTGCGGAGTTTGCATGTTCGCCCTGCGTCAGCGTGGGTTTTCTCCGGGTACTCCGGTTTCCTCCCACAGTCCAAGAACATACACTAGGTTGATGGGAAATGTGAAATTGTATCCAGTAGTCTCACAAGTTCCCACCACTTACTGGTGGTTGTTGTCAGGAAGGGCATCCGGACAGAAAATGCTCCAAACATTAACGTCCGACCCCAGGAACTGGGAAAACGGACCATAAACGAATAGATTATTGCAATGGCTAGATATGCATTACACCGAGTTCTCTTTGGACTGTTGTAGTGAGCCTACCGTGGGTGGCTTTCCTTCGCAGTGATTCCATTCACATCCACCGTGACGGCAATGAATACGAAGCAGTGAGAAAATACAATAACGGTTCATAAACACAATTTAAACCACGGTGCACTGAAATGGTTTTATTGCAATAAACTGACAGAATAGCAAAGTCTCGTTTCATGGTAGCAAAATATATCATAGATATAAATAACCCAAAGAAAACGTATTACAAAACAACAACAAGAACAACGAAACAAAAGAAAATACAGAGAAGCTGGAGAAAAAAAAAAGCCATGGTCGTCTTTTTAAACATCAGTGCAATATTTCTGTTAATACAAAATAATAATAGTAATAAAAAACGCATCAAAGTAACACTTATAAAAAGCATCACTGGCTAAACTGAACACAATTACCACAATTTATATTTAAAAGTTCCACAGCTAATCTGGAGTCAGTACATAGCCATGACATGCAGCCCTCATAACATCATCTACAACACTGTGAGGGTGTCATGGGTCAGCTAGATACGCCGGACTACAGTCACACTAGTTTTGAGGAATTCTCTACAGTTTGAATAATGGCAGCACTGTGACATCACACCGCGATGACGCCAAACCACCATCATCATCATCGTCTTCATAATCTCCAGCGTGAAGATCCACGACTACAGACACCCCCTCCAGAATCCCTCAGATCCTTTGGCCCATTTCCCATCAGTTCACAGTAACTAAAAACAGGTTATAAGTTTGTAAGAACTCGTGTGGTGGTCGCCGGATGGAGCCGCCGGAGATGACGATGGCGGTGACACGCCGGTATGATGTCTCACAACACAATGCTCAAGCATCTCTCCTGCATCATGCACTATACAGTTGATGATTTAAAAGAGGTTTAAAAGAAGTTTGCAGCTTTTTGTGGCTGCTTGATGGCCTTTGACTGTCAACCCTTCTGCCACCCCCCCAACCCCCCACCAAGCGCCCATGCGACCTGATCTGAGTCCCACAGGATGACTTGACAGGACGTCGCTATAAACAAAACAACCACACGTTTTAGTGGATCGGGACTGTGAATCTGTCATTCTGTGTAAGATTTATATTTATTTATTTTTAGCTGTGTTAATTTAGAACAAAGTAAATGTAGAACTGCATTTTTGATTCGGGCTGACACAGATCTGAACCCGCTCAGGTGCACATAACGAAATCTTCATAAGTCAAGATTTTATTTTTAGATTCGTTAGTTTATCCAAACCAGATTTGAAGAGACCTAATAGAGACGGTGTAGCTTAGTGGGTCGAGCTTCGCGCTACGAGAAAGAAGATTTGGGGGTTCAAATCCAGGCTTCTTCCTAGACCAAGATCCTTAACCCTGTTGGGGATGGGGGGGGGCACGGTACGATGGACCGTGCGCTCTGACCTCTACATCCATACAAGCTAGAATAGGCGAAGCAAGATTATCGTTTCGTGCATCTGTAAATGTTTAATGATACATTTAGACGTTCTTGTTTTGGTTAGACGGCAGATCATGTGACCTCCTGGTTTGGTTGGAACAGAAACCACCGGCCACAGCGGTTCTTTACGGATCCGGTTCGACACCCACGCTATTCAAATACATGTTAAAAGTATAACTAAATTCAGCTCGCGCGGAGGCTCAGCTATTGCACGGCGCCCCCTGGAGCTGATAGGGTTAAGGGCCTAGCTAAAGGTCTCAACGGTAGCTGTATGGCCTTTAAACTCGACCTTTAACCTGATAGTCTGAATATTTACAGTGAGCTACAACTGTCCCCCGACTCAAAGGAAAATTCTTTAAAAGTAAAACAGATTCTGCATGTTTTTAGACTATGGGAGGAGTACCCAGAGGTAAACCCACACGGACACGGGGAGAAAAGAGACCACCTGAATCGGAAATTGCCAAATTAACCTGGTGGCATGTTTTTAGACTGATGAATGAAAGAAACCAAAGCTCCTGGAGGAAACACACACACACACACACACACACACACACACACACACACACACACACACACAGAGGGAGAACAAGGGACCCGGATCACCTGTGAATCAGGCTGTCAAGCGACTTATAGTCAGGACTATAGATGTTATGATTTTTAAAGACTCTAAATTATAATATATTTAACTCTAGAACACTTAACGTTAAAATAAGTAACACCATCACTGACGTTGGGGATATTGTACCTGGTACATAAAGCGCCTAAATTAAACACACAAACACAAACATCGAGGTGAATTCAACCTATAAAATCTGTTCCTCTCGATCAGTAACGTCGGGTGAAAATCGAACTCGTGATGCTTAAATAAAACGAATCAAGCGAACCATTAATGACATCACAAATCGTCCTGTAACTACACAAAGTCCCACAGCAACAGAATGTAAATAATTCCTAATTCTTAGTTATATCATTTCTTTAGTGGTTTCAGTCTGTTACTATTTATTATTACGATTACTGGTTCATTATTCTGCTTATAAAGTCTCCATATTTATTTATTTATTATGAATTTACATGATAAAAATTGTGTCGGGTGAAAATCACCCGGCGTTTAGTGTTCTAGGGTTAAGGAGGTGAAATTATTCTCAGTTTTATGACCCGCATGCAAAATGAAATCTACAAATAAGGCTTAAAGATGAGATTTTAGCCGAGAATCGTAATGATTTATAAACCACGTTCACAATCGGCTCCAAAATAACACGGAAAACTGAAAATGGTGCAGAATTGTATTAGTGGTTAATTAGCTTAGATGAGGAAGAAACCAGAAGACGGTCTGTGACCTTCACTCAAGTATAGATGAGAAAAATTGTCAATACATTTTAATTAAAAGAGAAACAACGGATTACAGTTAGAAACAATTAAAAAAAGCGGAACTGATTTTTTATTCCGATCTATATTTTATTGTTTTTAAGTTCACCTACAATGGTGTGCTGACTTTGATCAAGTTGACATTTTATGCCCTATTCAACTGTTAGAAAAGCAATTAAAGACCAAATCTTTTAATGATTCGATTCGTAACGACACCAGGAAAACAATTCTTTAAAAGTTCGACTCGAGGTCATCAAACTTCTATTAGTAGTAATTCCACGTACATTCATCGTGTTCATGTTGTATTCAGGATCCATTATTAATCAAATAAATGCAAAATATTGACACCGTACGTCTGAATCAACTCCTCGCGCCGTCCGTCTGAACCTAAATAGCTTGTAAGATCGACTCTGGTATGAGAAATTTCTCTAGAGGACCACAGCAGATGATTATCCTCCTTATGTCATGTATGATACGTATTATAACAGAGATGATTAGTGAACATGCTTGAAAAAATGACGCCAGGTCATCGAATGTCTCTTCCTATGAATTCCACTTTCATTCGGTGTGTCGCGTTGTATTTAGGATCCATTATAAAATGTAAAACTCAATGAAATCATGATGTCCCGTGACCGCGTTACCCACCGTGGCCACCGCGTAGCCAACGTTCAGTAGCTATAATAGGAATTATAACAAAAAGAATGAATTTGGCAGCGGAAAGTGTCACGAGTTTGTTATAACACGTTCATTAGTACAAAAACAGTATTTTAGTTCAGCTCTGTGAGGTTTTGATGAGAATTAAGTTTAAACCAAGGTCATTATAATGCATTCTGTAAACTATAACATGTTATAATGAGTTATAATATATGCATGTTAAAGCGGTGACACTTAAAGCGGTACTGAAGCTCTCTCAAGTCATTGCTTCCGTACACAGCAGGGACTGTAAACTGTTTATAAATAGTTTATTACATTTACTAATATATATATATATATAGGCTATCTAGGCTGATCTACCGTTGTGTGTTGAGTTTGCACGGGTTTCGTCTGGGAGCTCCGGTTTCCTCTGACAGTCCGAGAACATGCGTCCAGGTAACTCGGTTAAACACTAGACACGATATCGTCCTATACAGTACAGGTACAACAGACAGGTTGCAGGTTCGATTCTGAGAGTCGACATGTCAGGACAATCATTCTTATGTCATGTATGAACAAAGACGTCGCCGTCCTTTGTTACTATGCAGGAGTTTACACAAGACACATATTAATATGCGTATTATGATATGAAAGCGTTTGAAGCTTAACTGATGACGGCGACATTTATTCACCCACACACGCGTGCGTGACGCGTCGCACCCTGGTCACGACTGCTTACCAGAGAGGTCGTAGTTCGTCCGGTCGTGACGAGTCCGTGTCCGGCTTGTCCTACGTTATTAGCAACGGCCAATCGTTGTTCATACAGCCGCCCATCCCAGTTCTTCTCCAGTGGTCACTATGGGACACCGTGTACCGATGTACCGAAGGGACAATTCTGCATCTCTAATTAGACCTGGTGACTTGTTTTTGGACTGTGGGAAGCACCTACAGATACAAACTATACACAGAAAACTTCCGATCGCTTCACCCTGGAATCGAACCCGGGACTTGTTGCTGTGACGCGACAGTGCAATTATAACGAGACTCCCAACTAGTGGAGATATAAGACCATAACATGTAAAATGTTTTTAAATCTTCTATAAATATCTTCTAAATATTTAGTACTTCTGTGTGGGCCATGATATTTATAGGTATATCAGAAGATAAAGATAAAATATCAGTCAAGGAACAGAACGTATCCAGAGGTCAGTTAATGCACGTCAACGATTTATCAATAATAACAGTAATAATGAGAATAAATGAACATATAATACAAAGCCGGTGTCTAGATGCAGAGCTTGAACCCTAAATCTCAGTACCCTCGGTATCCTAAAGCTTCTGGCCAATCCGTATGTTGAGTGATGACGCCAACAGTTGAAAAACGTTCCACAGTGAGTTCATGGACGTTCAGGATGAATGTTCAGTCGCATCTCTTCAGTGTTCCGCTGAGCTTTGGCGTGGTTCGGATATTCGTTAATCTTCGGCGTCCGTCCTCAATGAATAAACTTCACATCATACATCATACGAGCGACAGGCTTTCGTCAAAAAGCCCTGAATAACTACAACTCAGGAGGAGTCTCAGGTCTCGTCTCTACAACACTACAAGCACTAGAAAAGCGATGAGTAGTTGCGCACTGGGCATAAAGACGAGAATCTACTTCAAAATACGAAACGAAAACAAACGAAAAATGGCACAAATCTAATCCCAATCTGTATCAGCTAGGGCTGAACGGGGCTACCAGAACACGAGATCCGAGCAGGAACTAGACACACGACAAAACATCTGTCATCATGTAAAACAAACCCAAAATAAATAAGAAGAAAATGATGGACCTTGGTCATTTTCGTAATCGTTCGTACACGAGCAGGTTTGTTCGGTCTCGCCGGACGAGATTCGACACGAGCACACAAACGTAGAGTGTTTAGTGTAACTTTGGCAGTGAGGACGAGTCTGACACCGATGGCGTCCGCGGGAGGTGCCGCTCAAGAGACGAGGATAGTCACGCTCAAGGTCAGTTTACGGGACGCTTCCCGATCAACGGTGCATGATCACTGTCTTCATTCCAACCTCCCTCGATCGATAGAGAGAGAGAGAGAGAGAGAGTGAGAGAGACACTTCTTGGTGTTTTTATTCCTGCTCGAAATGTTTTACAGGCCACTAGCGACCAAATAATAACACTCGTGATGCGATCCAGCCATCACAGGCTGGAGAAATCGTTCCTTCCGATTATCCAATCACGATCAAATCGTTCTCCGGTCCAGAGCGCAGAGGCGGCGTAAAATTATACAAAATAAAAAGTAATAAAAAACATGAAAATAAATAAAAATTTGAACCCACAGGCACTTCTGCTAAGCACAGAACAACGTAGAACGATCCAAGGTTGTTGTTGTTGTTTTTTTTTCTTTCGATACCGGAGTCTGAAAAACGATACACAGATTAAATCCATAAAATAAACAACCAAACCAAACCAAACGTCCAGGATTTTCCCGCCGGCGGTCACGGCCAGGTCAACCGGAGGGTTCGGTCAGCCGTACAGGCCCGTTTAGGAGCCCCGAACGCTCCCGAGAAACAGGAGAGATAGCGACAAATAATGAGGGGGGAAAAAAACCTGGGTGAGAGAAAGAGGGCGCTGTGACCCCCTCCGTCCCTGTTACTCCACCGAGCCCGGGTGCAGGCTGAGGGCGGGCGGGTCCAGACACGTGGGCGAGTAGCTCAGGTGAGGCTCTTTGATCCACAGCAGAGGCGCCCCGTTCTTGCCCTCCTGATTCTTGTTCGAGCTGCGACTCTTGTAGCGCACCAGCAGGATGGCGATGAGGAGGATACCGAAGATGGGGAAGGGGTAGAAGAAGATGAAGTAGAAGAGCGAGTTGTTGGCGCACACCACCGACTGAAGGGTCGAGACTGGAGAGGCACATAAAGAGGATGGAAACAGACATTTTAAAATGGTACGGATGTCTCTCGCCCCTCTCTCATCTTTTCCTTGAGGAAAAAGCAAAGCTCTGAAAATTAGGTTCTTTTTAGAGGACATCTGTCTGTCTGTCTGTCTGTCTGTCTATCCATCCATCCATCCATCCGCCAGTCCATAAATCATTTCCCCCCTCCCCACATGTATATCTATATGTTAGCTTGTCTGTCTGTCTATCCATCCATCCATCCATCCATCCATGCGTCAGTCCATAAATCCTCCCCCCTCCCTATATGTCTATCTATATGTCAGCTTGTCTGTCTGTCTATCTGTCTATCCATCCATCCATCCATCCATCCATCCATCCATCCATGCGTCAGTCCATAAATCCTCCCCCCTCGCTATATGTCTATCTATATGTCAGCTTGTCTGTCTGTCTATCTGTCCGTCCGTCCATCTATCAATCGGTCTGTCTGTCTGTTGGTCAGTCTGTCTATCTATGTGTCAGCCTGTCCGTCCACCTATCGATCCATCCATCCATCCATCCTCCCTCCCTCCCTCCCTCCCTGTCTATTTATCTATATGTCTGTCTGTCTGTCTGTCTGAAACTAACTAGAAGTAAATACACACACTAGAACTATAGATAGAATAATATCTATATACATAGTCGAAAAAACATATAATAATAATAAATAACATTCATATTTACACACACACACACACACACACACACACACACACACACACACACACACACACACACACACACACACACAC
>JAOTRQ010098380.1:0-10353 GCA_028565875.1 Hoplisoma paleatum
GAAACACATTCTGACCTGTAGGAGGTGGAGATGATCCTCAGTGTTGGAGATCTTCTCCAGCTCAGTGTTTCTTCTCTCTAGTGCAGTGATTTCCTGCTCCAGATCTTTAATAGACTTTTTAGCTTGAAGTTCTGCTGCGTTCTGTTTGTTTTTCACAACCTTCAGCATGTCCTTCTGGATTCTCTTAATGTTGTTCATCAGTGATTCAAAGATCTCCGTGCTCTCAGCATTCTCCTTTTTTGTGTATTTCTAAGTAGAATGTACAAATGTTTCCACAATTGGTACACACCGTTACTACTAAATAATATGATAAATCCAGTCATTGTAACTTTGGATGAACAACACAGTTGGAGTTGTGTTGTAGAGCAAACGCTTTGCTAAACAAGAAGCAGAATGATCCTTTCTTCATTGGAGCCAAAAACTTGTGATGTTAAGAAAAGTTACTCTGAAGGGTTTCGTCACATTCCCATCCCATTTTAGGATCCGTCCTTTGGAGGATGTAGACCCTGAACTGGGACAGTTTGCTGAATTGTGTTACAGTGTACTAGATTTGCTTTGGTAAATACATGAATACTCACTGCATTATCTTCTATTGACTGGTTGATTTCCTCAATCTTCTTCCGTTTGTCCTGAATCATCTGCTTAAATTCTGCTTGTTTCTTCTTACACTACCAAAAAGAATAATAATGTCACCTTATAATGGATTACATTACTGTCATAATAAATTTATAGATCTTCTACCTCCTTTTGAGGGTTCACCACAGGTTCTATCAGTTTGTGTTTTTTCTCATGAGGTTCCAGGTGAGTTTTACAGTAAGAGGCCACACAGGTCAGACAGGACTTTACAGCTTTTTGTTTGTTTACACTACAGATGTCACAAAGCACCAAAGACAGTCTGGCTTTCTTTTGGGTGCTGCTAAATTCCAGAACTGGGAGCTCATCATCGCTGTTTGAATCCAAGCCTGATAGAAGAGCAAAATGTTTTAAATGTTTTAACAGCATTTCACACCACCACCCAATTCCTCTACAAAGTTTATCTATGATATATAATAAGATTTAAGTGCTTTTTTCCAGAGTACTTACCATGAGGAGAATTTGCATTCACATTTGTTGAGGACTTTCGCTTTCTATCCATGTTGGAAATGAAACTGATTTTCTCAAACACCTGCCACAAAGGTAAAATCATATCAGTCATATTTTGTACAATTAATTTTATCTACATGTTTCTACATTCCGATTAAGTGTTAAACACAACAACAGATGCATGTAATTAAATACTCATTTATAAATATGATTTATTAATGTACTAGTAATCTACTGCATGTTGTATGTCCTTGTCATGAATTGCTGTTTTTGAAAAAAAATTTATACGCACAGGTGAAACCTTGAGGTGAAAGCCATCATGTAAAAACATTAAGTTTACTTTATAAACTGAAAGAAATAAATGAATTGACAATGATAGAAAGAATTATACATGGGGTAAAAACCACTTTTATTGCATGTAACTATATGTAAGTGTGTTAAGTTTTAGCAATGGGAGGTTTGCAGAACCATTAAACAGAACACTACTTACACAGAGACTTCACAAAAATACATAAAACCGGGTTTATTGAAACAAACAGAAACAAAAGACAAACAGATAAAATCAAAAACTTTGCAGGTGCCACACCCACCTTCAACAGCAAAAAAAAATATCTATAGTCTTTCTTGAAGACTATAAAAAGGTTTGTTTTTCCTGCCCTACTGATGACAGAGAGAATTTACATTCACATTTGTTTGTTTCGTTTTCCTGTCGTGGTGGAACTTGAAAATGTTTTCTAAAACACTGCCACAAAGGTAAAATCAAATCAGATTTTTAGAATTCATTTTTTTTAATTTTAGATTTGTTCTATGATTGCATACAGTGTTGCAGTCTTCCTCTAAGGCACACAAGTATTAGAAATCGCATTCGAAGCAGGTTTTTTTATTAAATAACATGCAACTTATGGCGTATTCTGTTCAGCTGACAGGACGCTACTTAAAAAGGGTATTCTCCACAGCACGGTTATCGAATATACTTGTCTGTGTCTTGGGGCCTCTGTGGTTGCGGGCATGCGGGTGCACATCCTGCCAGAGTAGTTGCCACCACTGTCCTTATTTTGTTTAATCTGGCAATGTAAGCATTAAGATGTCGACTAGCGGTTGGTTCATGATTAATGTGGGTTTTTTCTTAGAAATTAGTTGGTTCATGAGCTTTTAACCCACAATCTTTTGTTAGGGTGAGAGGTAGGCTGGTCACGTTCATCGTGGTCAGTCATTTACCAGTCAGGAGAATTGGGACGTAGTAGCTGCTTTGTTTAATAAAAGACTGCTTGTTTATTTGTTTTCGAACCTTGAGTCGGTTTTCGGTTGTCTTTTATTTATTTTTGTAATAAAGGACCTGGGAATTCTTTGTAACACCTGCTTTAGGTTTGTTAGTCAGCTAAATAATAAATACTTAAATATACATATTTAATTCACTAACAAAAATTTCACCTAACAACAAAATAATTATTTAAGAATTTACATTAAACTTAACAGATGTAAACAAGAAAAACTTTTTTTAATCTACAGCACTGTTCTACTCCACCCCCACACCCTCTGCTGTCCCTTTTTAACCCCCTTTATTAGTTACCTGCTGTGATTGATGTTGATTAAAGATGTTAGAAGCTTCAGACTGGAATCTCTGAGCTGTGGGAAGAAAATCTGAAGAAACTCAGTTTCACTTTAGTTTCGTTTCTTCTGAGTGACGTCATAAACTGTCCCACTGTGTCTTCTTTTTTAAGCGCAGTTACAAATGTTCACCAGCAAATGGCAGACATTTATCATGGAATTACAATTAGATTTACTAGAACTTCCTATATATATATTGGTTCAACTGAAACACCAACAATAAATAATCACTACATATTTTAAATAAAATATTTCACATTATTAAAAATTAATAATATTTTAACATTTACATTTAATAAAATGTGCTGTAGAATAGACCTAGACCTGTCCTTGCCTCTACATTGTCTATATAACTGTGCTATCAACTGTGCTCCTACACCAAGGTTCCACCGCCCACAAACCGCCTCTAACAGCCGACTCACCATAAGAGTGAAACCATTGAAAGTTACATCTCTGGGTGCTCATCAGCTGGCTTAATCCACCCTTATATTTCCCTCCTGGGTGCTTTTTTACACAATTCTTGAGTTAACTGCATTCTCGGCTTTCCAGACCTGCCTTGGTAACACAATTATGAATTGCCTAAATTCTCTGGGTTCAGACTCATCCGCATCCAAGCTCCCTTTATGCTTGTTGCTTACCTACAGTATTATGCTTATTCATTCAAAAAAATCTTTAATACCATTAATGATATTAGTCTGTGAGTTTCCTGTTCAACACTTTTCTTGTTTCTGCTTCCATGATTCCATGTGCAGTGTTTAAGGAGCGATGTCTTGTGATGCCTCACTTCCTTTTTCCTTACACTCTCTCTATTATACCCAATAATCTGTATTGAGATCTATACGTGTATTTTCTCATCCCATCTCATTATCTGATTACATTATTTAAATTTATACATAACAGAAACAAATTGCTTGACACACTTTATATATTGTTATTATATTTATTATATTGAATGAAAGGTTACATCCCAAACCTAAACCACTGCACTACATACTCATTGTTTTAGACAGTAATCAACTTTACCTTGTAATGTAAGATTAAACAAAACTTGTTTTACCCAATTAACTTTAATTATCTTAACATTCTCTAGTAAACAAGTAAACTATCTTTAATTGTTACAGTATTACTGAAGATGAAACTCCATTTGCTCAGCCAGCTCAACATTGTCACCATCATCTCATCTTCTTTTTTAAAGATATTTTCAATAGGAAAAAAGAGTTGAACGACTGACGACAGGACAGTCAAACACATACACCATCTCTCAGTACTCACCTCTGTATAAATAGAACTGTCATGGTTAAATTAACATCTTTGGTTAAAATAGAATTTAAATAGAAATCTTAAAATTGTGAGAGAAAAATGCACACAAAACTCCATTTGTAAAGAAAAAACAGTAGTGTAGCACATTGCATTAAATAATTAAACCTGAATTAACTGTCAATCGACTAATTATTATATCACCACTGAGGACAGATGATCAGTGGGGCAGAATTTCCTCCATCAATATGGCTGGGACAGAATACTAGATAAATTGTCAGTAAATAACTGACCAGTGAAAGAATAAATATGAGACTCATTCTCATCATGTTGTCCTGAATCATCTGCTTAAATTCAGCATGTTTTTTCTTACACTACCAAAAAGAATAATAATGTCACCTAATATTGAATTAAATTACTGTCATATTAAATCTATAGGTTTGTAACACAACTTTACATATATAACATGACTTTAAGGCTTTTTGTTTGTTTACACTACAGATGTCACAAAGCATTAAAGACAGTCTGGCTTTCTTTTGGCTGCTGCTGAATGTTTTCTGAACTGGGTTTGAGGAGTGTAGCTCATCATCTCTGGATGAATCCAAGCCTGATAGAAGAGCAAAATGTTTAAAATGTTTTATCAGCATTTTACACCACCACCCAATTCTTCTACAAAGTTTATTTATAAGATTTAGGTGCCTTTTTTCCAGAGTACTTACCATGAGGAGAATTTGCATTCACATTTGTTGAGGACTTTCGCTTTCTATCCATGTTGGAAATGAAACTGATTTTCTCAAACACCTGCCACAAAGGTAAAATCATATCAGTCATATTTTGTACAATTAATTTTATCTACATGTTTCTACATTTCGATTAAATGTTAAATACAACAACAGCTGCATGGAAATAAATATGATTTATAAATTTACTAATGTAAAGTAATCTGCTCATGCTGTATGTCTTAGTACAATCACTAAACAGAACACTACATACATACAGCTTCCAGGAAAATACATAAAATTGGGCTTATTAAAAAGACCCACCTAAAAAAACTTCTAAACTTCTAAAAAAAAGCTACAACAGCATCAAATTTATCAAAATTCTCTCTCCAATACAACAAACTTTTTTTTGTTTTTTGTTTTTTTTCTTTTGTTTTTTTTTCTTTAACTATACTGATGACATGAATTTACATTCACATTTGTTTGTGACATTTGTTTTCCTGTCATGCTGGAAAATGAAAAAGATTTTCCAAAACGCTGCCACAAATGTCAAATGAAATCTGATTTTAGAATGAATTTTAACTACATTTAGAAAAACACGTATCTGAAACACCTAAAAAAAATAACCGCTAGATTGGTTGCATCTTTGACAACGTGGCGAGTCGTGTGGCACTCATGCCAGGGTTATAGTACAGACTCATCTGTGTCTTGGGGCCGCTGTTGGTGCTGGCATGCGAGCGTGGATCTTGCCGATTAGTTACTATGATTGTCCCTATTCCGTTTGCTCCAGCGTTAAGGCGTCTTCTGTCCCAAAAATTATATTTGTGTGTTTAGTCATGTTTTCAGGTACGTTCAGGATATTAGCTTTAGCCCCTCCTCTCCTCTCACAACCTATCATGTCAGTGTACACAAAGGTATTGCCAATAGAATAAATGAGATTTAAAGCAAGAGCTATTCAATCACATTCCAGAAACAGAAAATAAATTAAGTTTACGGTATGATTTGGTTTCTGCTGTGTTATTGTATGAGAAGTTGCAACGACCAGCTGAGACGATGGACAAAAATAGTTAATTTTCTAAACCGAATCAAAACTTAACCCCCCTGCCCCCCCCAAAAAAAAAACAACCCACAACAGAATTCATGAAAGAAAGTCATTTATTAAAATGTAATCAATCAAACATAAATATATCCACCAGTATCATCAGAAATTATTCATTAAACACACCACAATTGTCATGAATGTATTAAAGTGACCTCCATGTTGTGCAAGAAACCCTCTGGAATAGCCAATCAGAGTGCCCGAACCAGTCCCTGGGCTGTAGTTGACGTGTAGGTGGTGCACTGGACATCCAACTGCCCCAATAGAGAGAATGGAAGCAGGAACTGGACTGTTGTTGTGGATACAAAAATCCTTTCTCAAAAAGAAACCCAAGTAACAATTAAATCAAAACCATATGGAGGAGATACTTTAAATCTGGCCTGGTTATTAATGCATTTATTATGTACTGACCCCATTTGTGTAAAAAGTACGTTATTCAGTAAAACAGTTCCGCTTATCTTCTTATACAATGGACATTTTTTCTACATTGTAATTCCATAAAACAGAAAACTAGATAGACACAGCACCAAGAAAATACAATAAAATATGTAGTAAACAAAAAAGGCAACCAAATAAAATGCTTTGCACCTTACATTACTTAAAGATTGAAGTGAAGAAAATAAACATAAAAAACATTCTGTAGCTAGTTCATTTACATTTGCAGCATTTAGAAGATTACAGCATGATTTTTAAAGCATCTATGAGGTAAGGGATTTTGCAATTTTGTACAGTATCCAGAATGGAAATAAATAAATATAAAAATCAATCATAGAAAAGAATAAGATTACAGAAAAGCAAATTTCCAGTGCTGATGGACCAGCAGAGCAGATGATCAGTGGGGAAGAATTTTTACCTTTATCATTGGGACAGGGACTGAAAACTGGATAAAGTTTCTCAGTGAAAAACTGATCAGTAATAGAATAAATATGAGACTCATTCTCAACATCATAGAAGGAGACCAAACCCTCCTCATAATCCACAAACACTCCCACCTTCTGAGGAGCCGATTTCAATGAGAGGAGGACTGGAGGAGAATCCAGAACCATATATTCAGTTTTATATCTCAACCGCATAGTCCAAAATCCACTGTTAGGACTTGCTGTAATCATCCCATTTCGCCAACTAAACTCGCTGGTCACTCCTAAATCCCAGTCAGTTTTCCCTTTAACCTGAACCTCATAATAAAATCTCCCTGATGAGAATCCCTCCTTTCCCAACACACATAGACAATTATTAAATCTCTTTGGATTATAAGGAAGTTTCTGTAGTTTGTCTCCATGTGAAACTTGTTTTCCATCATCAGACAGAATCAGGTAAGGATTTGCTGTATCAGGATCCAGAATCACATCCACTGAGAGAAACACAATTTACACCCATTTTATTGTTACACAGTGTTCATTAACCCTCTGGAGTCCCGTTTTTAAAATTACAAAAAAAATAATAATTTCTCCCCAAAGGGTTACATATTCTTTTATTGAACACTAACTCAATTACAGAAACTACCTAGTAAAGGTGCCATTCGTCAATATCTTTAAATAAATCTCCCCTAAATACAGATTTCAAATATGGCATTGTTTTGGCACAGAGAGTCCCTAAATGGAAGTGCTCACAGAAGTGTTTTTTAGGAGGCAACCTTTAACATTTTTATCATTTAAAATATTGCAACAAAAAAGCAAAAATACAAAATAATGATGCTACTGACTGAATTAATCAAATGTTAATTTATTTTAATGTTTGTATGAAAAACAGTGAAATGTTTGTGTCGCTAAAATGCATATATTCATACATACATAGTAGCCGCACCTTACATCACTGATATGCTACACGTCCATGTCCCACATACTGTGATTTCTGTACTTCTGTAGTTCACTTAAATAACCTAGTTGTTAGGGCACAGCAGTTTCTATGACAAAAGCCCACTGAATGTTTGGTGGAAGGAAACAGTCTGAAAAGTTCAGATCCGCCTGCAGGAGTGCAGACTCCAGAGGGTTAATGAATAAATGTAGATTTCATCATGTGATGAGTGAGAGCACACAAACCTGCATATTCTTTTATACTCCCCAGTTCTGTTTGGAATAAAATAAAAATATAAATATATTAATTGCTTTTAAAAATTATTGCTAGAAACTCATTTTAAGGTGGTCATTATAAAGCACAATTTTAACTAACATTACCGAAATTTGATTAGCTGCAACATCTTAATTCAAACATCTGTGATAACTACTGTAACATTTTATTATGATTAAAATTCATGTTGACTGATTTCAAATCTTCATTTTCTTAATTTTAAGCCATTTAATGGTGGACTTCATTAAGATTATTGACCAGCTTCATAACAGAAGCATCCAGTTAAGTAAAAAAAAAAAATCAGGAACAAAGAGAGCAAAGAGATTCATCAGTTATCAAAGGTCATCAGATCCCACAAAAGCAAAGCAGCCCCAAAGCATATAAGCATATTTGGCTGTTGGCATGAAGTTGTTATGGTGGAATGTTTTATTTTATAAAAAATATAATGTGGACAACTGCACCAGATATGCATTTTACCATACTAGCTTTCAACACATAGTTTTATAGATGATAAGCAGTTTATTAGACTCAGATAAATCTCAAAACTAGGACTTACCCAGAATCTTCATCTGAGCTCTCCTCGGAGTCTCCAGTTCCAGACTATTATGAATCCTGATCTGCCAGTTGTTGGCAGGTCGAGGTCTGCACAGGCTCGAGTACATCTACAGCAGGAGAGAGGAGAAATCCCTCAGCAAGACCAGTGCTGTCCTGTTATGTGTTTCTTAACGTCAGTTCTGTTTTTATCCTGCCTCTGACCTTTAATGTATTTGATTCGTATAGCTGATGTTTTAAAGACACTTACAAAGATCTCACGCTTTCAATTTTCATGTTTTATGTTTTGCTAAGTAAAAAAGTGAACGGGGTAGTGGGACCTGCATTCTGATCCTCGGTTTTTACACTGGCTTTTGAAACTTGAAACGTTTTTATTCTGGCAGGAAAGGAACTTAAGCTGGTGTGAGAGGTTAAGAGATCAAAGCTAGCTCTAGTCAAGCTCACCTCGACAAATAGTTTGGGCACTAGATCTAATCTCCCTGAGAGTGGACGCTCGACTTGATGCCTGAATGTTGGGGTTTTCTACAGTGGATGAGAGGATTTGGTTCTTTGTCACTGATTTGTTCCATAATTTTCATGAACAGAATTTATAGGCACAGCTAGGTGATGGAGTCTGTCCAGTTTGGTGACCTCAGGGTCACATTGCTGCTGTTTGTAGATGATATGGTACTTTTGGGGACATCAGGATGTGAAATTCAGTTCTTGCTGGATTGGTTTGTAACCAATCCATTTATGTAGAAAGAACAGGAGATTTGCAGGCAGATTGATGCTGGGTTAGCAGTGATGAGGACTTTGTACTGGTCCACTGTGGTGAAGAAAAAGCCACAAGGCAAGGCTCACGATTTACCGTAAAGAAACAGAGTAGAAAACTCGGGTAGGATCCAGAATTCTTTGGTGAGTTTATATTGCCCGACTGGCCTGGGAATACTTCAAATTCCCCCCAGTAGAGCTTGTGAAGGTGGCTAGAGAGAGCGGTTATGGTCGCCATGACCCAAACCTCAGACAAGCAGAAGGTAATCTGTGGATATTTTAGGCTTTTCTATGACAGAATATATTAGAGAGAGCAGCTTTTTTTGGTGAGCAGAAGTATTGGAACAGATAAACTTTAAAAAGTGCAATAAACAACTGCACAAACGTATATAATAGCAGTGACCTTTACAGAGACTTCACTCCAACATCACTACAATTATTTGGGATTAATTGGATATTTTTTCTTTTTTTACTTGTATTTACATACTTGGTTTCAAAGATTTTTCAACCATTGCTCTAATATCTCTACAAGATGTACGGGTGTTTTTTAGTCTAGTAACAGATCATTTGCATTCACATTTGTTTATGACGTTCGACATTAATAAACTTTGCATTTTTCCTTTAACAAATAAAACCATCATTTTAAAAAGAACATTGTTATTACTTTTTGTTTACTTTAAAATATGAAACATGTGATGAATCAACAATAACGGAATGAACTAGAGAAAAGATGAAATACTTCTTACAAAATTGAGTAAAACCATCTTGACTGTGTTTACTGCTTTAACTACCCATCCAACTAAATAATTATTTCACCAACAAACATTTTAGCTAAAGACAGAACAAAATAATTATTTAAGAATTGACATAAAACATTGTTGACGCACGAAAACCATATTAACATACCCCTCACCCAAACTCCCACCGCCCTTTTTTTACCTTCAGACTGGAAACTCTGAGCTGCAGAAAAAAATTCAGTTCTGATGAAGAAACTCAGTTCCACTTTAGTTTAAATTCTGCTGACTGACGTCATCAAGGCTCCTCCCACCGTCTTGTCTTTATATTTTACGTGTATTTACACATTTTCGCCACCAGAATTTAAACAGGTTAACAGGTGTCTCAATGTACATACATTCTTAAGTGTTACAAGTTTGAAAAGTCTGAATAGAAAATTTCATAATGCTCCAGGTAAATTTTTAATAATTTCATTATATATGT
>JAOTRQ010098406.1:0-10352 GCA_028565875.1 Hoplisoma paleatum
ACACACACACACACACACACACACACACACACACACACACACACACACACACACACACACACACACACACATTCATTCAGGCCATTTGTTTTTGGTGCAGTTTAGTTAACATCACTCTGTCTGAATCTAAAGCCTGACATTAACGTTTAATTTTAAAATGACTAAATAAGAGTTACAAACACTGTGTTCTATTTCACTGACCGCCAGTTGACAGCGACTGAGACTGATTAATACCTGACTTTACATGGTAACCAAAGTGAAAAAAAGAAGAAATAATAGATCCCACATGCAGCTACATGAAAAGCACAACATGGCATAAAAGCGCTAACACAGGACTCCTGATAAGTAGAAAGGAAGCTGAAATTATTTGCAAACACAGTGGCCACAGTGGGTCATTTATTTAAGGTTTCTGAACCTGGCTGTCTCATATCTGACCTTAATTGCATTCAACAGTAAACAAAGATTTGAAAAAGGCTCAAATTGTGGGTGCATCGGTAAAAAAATAATCCATTTAAAACGTCCCAAAAGAAAAGGCAACTTCAATGTCTTGGCATGGCTAGCAAAGCAAATGCATAAAAAATCACGACTTGGCATATAGAGCACAAAAACGGACCCCTGCTGAACAGGAAGAAAGTAATATGTTGAGAATTTATTTTCATGCAAGCCAAAATGACTTGAAACCTTCATCTCATTAGCTCATTGTTATAAATTCTTTAGATGAAGTGACATTTAATGGCATATAACGAATGAAATGAGAAATTAAAATACAATCCAAGATATGCAGGTATTGTTCAAGTTCCAGGTAATGTCTTGCCAGAGGTGATTAATGGGTCTAGACTAGAACTCTCGGTTGTACAATTCTACCTCACCAAACATTGCAAAGTAGAAAGTTTTGTTTATTCGAGCACCTCTTAACAAGACGTGTGTCTAAAGCACCTGAACTAAACACTAAGAAGCGGTGTCCACATATTTGTGTAGTTTATACTGGTATCGATTTCCATTATTTTATCTTCTGCCTCAGAGCTCCTTTCTAGCCAAAGTACCTTAATGGTAGTTTCCCTATATTAAATCTGTGTGGGCATAAACTAAGCATATGTTAAAATATTCTTGAGGAATATAAAGATTTTCATTAATATGTTGGGCATATAGTGTGGGTCATGCACTATTTGGCAATGTATGCTGCAGTCCTAGAGGCATTGACATTTAAGATTTGTGTCATACTTTAGACTCCGGTGGATGTGACGGAACTTGAAATATTACATCTATCGTCTTATAAAGCGAGGATTCCTGAAAAAAAGAAGAAATAAGAGCGGCAGTATGTATCAGTCTTATTTACTGGGTCATATCCATCACAAGTAAATATTAACACTTTGGTCAGTTATTCATAACTGTCATAGAACTGCTTTTCATCTAAAAATAATCAGATTTATGGATTGTCTGTTAATACAGGGTGTGAAGTGTTACACGTAATATATCTGTCACAGTTGTTACCCTTTCAGCAATATTAGAGCGATGAACCCAAGTATAAGGTGCTTAAATAAAGCAAAGCAATATAAAGCTTTGGTAAACAAAACAAAATAACAACAAGAAGAATTAATACTTACACTGTCAAGTAAGTATCATGGAAAATAAAGTCATACAATAAAATCAAACAGTGTTTACGTTTGACTAGATGGAATCATTTAGGATTTGAATAAACTGTACGGCGGCTTAGTGGTTGGCACTGTCGCCTCACAGCTACAAGACCCAGAAGTTTTCTGTGCGGGACTGTCCCCGTGTTTGTGTGGGTTTCCTCTGGGTATTCCGGTTTCCTCCGACAGTCCACAGACACGCATGCAAGTTGATTGGAGATACTGAAATAGTGTAATTTTCATTTTTTACTACGTTGTAGTAACTAAATATTGTATATTACAAAATCAATTATTAGTAACATAAATGATTCATTATTTCTATTCATTAAAGATTTCAAGTAAATAAAGTGGTTCTTACACAACCTTAAATGATAAAATGTTTTACTGTTATTTATATTTTAACTGTAAACAGCTTTTGCGAAGTGTATATTCACGTGGCATAAGTAGATTTTTACACTAGTAACTTGATTCGTATTAAAAATACAACTTATACACAAATTTACAAGGGCAAAGTACACAAAAGTACAAGGACACAAAAATGAGTAAATATCATTTGTTACTTTCCATCTCTGCTAAAGTTATTCAAATATTACTGGAAGCACCTCAAGTCATTCGGGTGGAGCAGTCGGATTTTCCACTAGCATACCAGCAAGAGTATGAACTTCCCCGCACCGGCCATCCTTTCTGTCAGCCAGTCAGGGCATGTACGCACATTTACACCGCCTTCATTGGCTTAACATTAACCTCACTTTGACTGGACTCGTCGCTCAGTGGTGCTATCGGCTTGTCGAGCGTCTGCACTCAGATAATTATGCCATGTTGGAGTTGGATGTCTGTAACCCTGTAGTGGTCGAGAGAATTCTTTTATTGCATTATGTGTTTTCTGGTGAAACCGGATCTGCTGCTACTCGCTACAGATCAGAATAAAGCGCTTGATAAGAATGAAATAAAAGTTTTAATAAAAAAGAAATATTAAAGATTCTTTTTCACAAAGATAACACACTCAAGTAATGTACTGATTTTATCCGATGCTTTTATTTTATGAAACGGCCAGTTGTAAACTCTCACATCACCCGTAATTTCAATGAGCCATTGCTGATTTCAATCAAAGCAGATTGTTACAGAATCTTTAGGGCTCGACTGTTTTCCTGTCTCAGATATGAGCGTGTTTGTTTGAGCCTCGTCGAATAGGTGACCTTCACTGTATCAACTATATTATTCATGCAAAACGCCCGTCTCTCTAAGCACTGTGTCCTGTGAAGTGAAAAAAAAAAGAATAACAACACGGGAAAAAGCTGTCGCCATGGCAAAGCCTCCATGTAGGTCATTTTATTACCAGCTTGAATCCGAACCGCCGACCGAAAGCAGGGGCCAGGAATACTAATGCGCTCGGCCAATCATTTGGCAGCCACGTTTCTCAAAAGGAGCGATCAAGAAAAACTCCACGCTAGGTAAATGGCGCTGGAGCCAACGCAAGAAGCGCATTAGAGATTGGGCCGAATGCAGCCTGATCAAATTTGGAGAGATTTACAGCTTGTTTCTCGTTGGCCGCCACAGCTTGCTTAAGCTCTTTGCACACTGAGTGAGAGAGTGACGCACACGATAAACTAGGATCTCCAGCAAGGACATGCACTTTTAAATAACCGTTTAGTATCTCGGGTGTGGTAAAAATGAAAGTGCCAACGAGCGTGCCAATGAGACTGGTTCACTGGGGTCATACAGAGATGACAGCCAGCTTTGGTCAGTTGCCAGAACATTTATCCAGCAAATGTGTTTAAAGACATTTGCAGTTTTAAGAACTGTTGCTATTTTAGGAATTCAACCAACATGAGTTAACCTACAGTGCCAGTCAAAAGTTCACACACCTTCTCAATTTCTTGATTATGGAGTCCACGATCACCTGAACTGAACCCTGTTGAGATGGTTTGAGATGAGATGGATCGCAGAGTGAAGGCAAAGCATTCAACAAGTGATCAGCATTTCTAGGAGCTCAAGAAGTGAGCTTGGTTTTTCAAGTTTGCCGGACTGTCGGTAAACCAATGAGCATGGCTGCTTATGAAAGCGATTGAGAGACAGCCAACGTCCAATGTGCAAAGCCGTGATGAAAGCAAAAGATGAGCAGTTGTAGAAAGTTTGCTAATAATTTCATACCGTGTATGTTTTAAATATTAATCTGCGTGTTTAATAGGTTTGCAAGAAATGACTGAGAATTTGTTTGACAATCACAAGGTTGAACGCAAGTGCACGGTTTGAGACACATCTATGGACTAGTGTAGAAGGTGCGTCCATATGCAGTGCACACAGGTACACGAAGGTACTCAGAGAACCATCGGATGCAGTCGACCACTCATCATCCATTTCCTCTCCATGGAATTATAAGGTTTTGTCTGACATTTTAGTCCAAGTTTAGTTTACATATTATTCTGACGACTTGACTGTGTTAGCTTTTTGTTATTTTGTATGTGGGAATTCGAACCCGGGACTTCTTGCAGTGAGATGACACTATTAACCATGAAGCCAATTATTATTAATAACATTTATTGACATCATACAATCTGATATTTGGGCAATAATTGAACAGTAAAAGTTTTGATTCGGCTTCAATTAATAGTTCATTGTATTTCAGTATTTTATTTATTTTATATTTTTGTTTCTCTCGCTCTCTTTTTCTCTCTTACACACACACACACACACACGAAGGGACTGGTTGTTGGTCTTCACAAGTCAGACTACACTTGTGGGGACATCTGGTCCTGACAAGGGTACAAAAACTAACACACACACACACAGACCTGAGGAACTGCATTTCGTTCTAGCACGATGGCCAATCAATTCTTTCGTAATCATTTGTTTTGAACATCCTGCCATATACCCACGTGTCTCACAGCAAAGTGTTTTACAGGTTTTAATGTGTTAATGCTTATAAAACAATTAAGACCTCTTTCCCCCCGCCTCTTCCACAGCTCTGTGTACGGAGGAGTGTGCCCACGGCCGCTGTGTGTCTCCCGATACATGTCAGTGCGAGCCAGGCTGGGGAGGACTGGACTGCTCCAGTGGTAAGTGCGCTCTCTCATTAACTCAAAGAGCACAGTTCACTTCATTAGCATCCTCTCGCTGGCAGTGTAATGTCTGCTTCCCTCTTAAACACTCGGTTACAGGGAATACCATAACTCGCACCATGTCACATTCATCACACTTATGCTTAAGTGCTGTAGAATCATGGGAAAGCAAAACTTATGTTTCAATAAAGATGTGGGAGTTAAATAGGGACGTAACGATACTCTCTTCACACGATTCACTATACAGATTTCTTTTCCGAACACAAAATTCCTATTACATAAAATCATTTGTTGTTAATTTAACAGAGATTCTTTTTAAGGGTTTAAAACCAAAAAAAATGGAAAGAATTGATTCATTTCTGAGAAGCTACAGTATACCAAAATACTACAAAATACTACAGTCATGTTTTGTGTAAAAAACAAACAAACAAACTAGTGCTCCCTGCTGTTAAAAGTCATCGATTCATCTTAAAACAATCATCCAAGTGAATCGATTCGTATCGATTCTTGCTGAATCATTACATCCGTGGAGTCAAACCCTGGTCGAGCCACATTATTGATAGGCAGCACCGGCAGCAGCTAAATAGGATGCAAGTGACTCATCAAAGGTCCTGGTAAGTCTCAAAGGTATCTGGAGCCGAGTGGATTGCAGTGCATCCCATAGCTACTAGAGAGAGCAAATATGATAAAGTGATCAGGTGGTTTTACTCCGCATTTGGCTTTATTTCTCAGCACGGATACATGCTCAATGTCTAAAAAAAGACATTTTTGTTTTTTATTATGAATTTTATACCTGACTGCTTATACCGTATCAATTCCGCCAGTCGCACTATTGTTTTATGTTTTAAATCGTTCAATACAAAATCTTTTAATCTCATTTGTTTTTCTGTACACTGGCAGCTGCAGATCTCGATAAATAAAAATGCAACTTTATATTATTACTATATATTTAGCCCAGCTCGATTTTAAAAGATTCCTCATGAGGAATGAATGTTTACTATAAGCAGTCACAGAAAACAACGAAAGAATATTTATTTATGTACATTGCCGTGTTTAGTTGTTGCCCTGATAAGATCATTGAAAACCAGTTTTGATTGGTTGGTATTTTTTTATTATATTTATAGTATTGTGGTATGTATAGGATGTTCAGGATTTTAGGATCTACTTATTGTCACTGACCTTTAGGTGCAAAAAATGAATCTCATTTCTGTTCTCATTTCTTGTAGCAGCTTGTTAGTTTTCATCATGAGTGGACCGTGGTACATGCTGGCATTGGCAATTTGGCATCATTTTTCACTAGGCGCTCTTCCTGACACAGGGACGCTATCCTAGGTTTCACTATTGTTGCAACATGTTGAAAATCTTCTACACAACACATGGTAGCCCTACCCTGGATCCATAGGCTAGATTGCAACAGGATGTGGATTCTCCTCCAAGCTCGAACCCTTCGAACACTGCAGTTAGCACGGGTCCAGATTACCTCCCACGTCATCATTGCTAGCTAGTGCTCGTGCTGTACGCGGCGGTTGCTCTGCTCTGATATAAACAACTGCAGTCTTTACCTGAACGACTTCAAATCTGGCACCTTCTGGGGGGAAAAGCTGGATTATTCACAGCTCAATCAACTAAATGCTGGATTCTTAAGAGACTCCAGAGAGAAAGAGATAAAAAGAACTCCAGAGGAAGAGGGAAATGGGTGAGCATATTGACTTCTGCAATATTTATGCCCAGAGAAGTACACGAGCAGGCAGGGGAAACAAACTACCTCCTCAGGGTCAGGACAGGGATTGCAAACCTGCTGACCTCAGCTGGCCTTTCGCATCGTATCACGGTGGAATGAAAACTCCTCACACACTGTCTTTTCAAGCTCATTGTGAATCGAAATGGTTGTATAATGCGTTTCGGTGCTCGTGACGTCAGGGAGGCCGATTTCCTGATTTACGACCTGCATCTTAACCGAGTTTGTTAGGTCTTATTGCTGAACCATTTGACTTTGTTGTGCTTCATTTGCCTCCTTCAGTACGCATATTTACCCATGAGTGATGGCCAATGGAAGCCCCAGTTTCTAAATGGTGTAAGGATCTATCGGCCATTTTCATTAACAAAAGAGCCATTTCATGATTACTAGCAGTCTGTAAATCAGCTGCTGACTGTAGCGATGGCCATAGCAAGCACAATAAAAACATAGATGCCGCTAATGATCAACACAGACTTCCCGTACAGACTCTCAGTCAGAAATTGTCGCAAACACGTTACATTTCTTTCCTTAAATTTGCTGCACTAATGGTTTGTGGGTGGACGGGGGAGGGATGAGTACATGAGTTAAAAGTATACATTGACCAGGCATTATGACCACTGACACTTGAAGTGCATGACTCTGATGGTCTCCCCATCACGCCGATTGTCACAAGCAGTCGAGAGCATCTCTAAAACTGCAGCTCTTGTGGGCTGAGCTGAGATTCAGTAGAATGTACTCGAAATCTAAGCTCTGGTGTGCTAGCATGCAAGTACACTGCTGCACAATTTTATCTTCTGAATGCAGTTGTGTGTACATTTGTAGATACCAGTATCAGTACCAGTAACACCAGTATCTAGAAGAATCTATATTTAAATTACACATTATTGATAGCTTTTTGACTGTTGTTTTACAATATATTTCTTCACATGTTCTCAAACCTGGAGTGCTGAGGGCTTAAAAACGAACTACACTTCATACAAACTACCACAATGATTTTATTCTTGTCTTTCGAGGAAAAGTCGTCCTCTGTGGTGTGAAAGAGTAAGATTGATTCGTAGTGTTGTGGAAAAATAAATACAAGACACAAATTATGATAATAATAGTGACAAGGGGTATATTTATTGAAATAAAGAAAAGAATCTGCCTAGGATTTGGGCCTAGTCAGATTGAGACAGACGTCTGAAAAACATTGATTCTACATGTAGTTCTTATACCCCCCCCCCCCCAAGGTCCATTAAGACAGGGAAACTGACTCAGCATTACCACATTAGGAATGGTTCCGTTCATATTGTTTTTACCGCGTCCATATTGCCTGCTAATCGTGGAATGTTATCCTAAAATAACAATGATTTTTTCTGCCCGCAATCTCGAGTCTGACGTCAAACTGACAGTTCTATGTCGTTTTGACATTACGAAAAGCTTCAACATGATAACTTAATACAATGCTTAATACAGGGCTTAATGAAAATTAAACACACTTATAAGATATAAAATTCTTCAACAGTAGCGACGCCGTTTCAATTATATACATCTTTTGTATTTTTATATCACCATTGTAACTGTGTTATGATGCCATCGGTATAAAATTCTTCCGGGCTCTGTACCGTTGCTTCAGAAATAGCAGTAAATTTTGTCTAATATAAGGCTAATCTGTCGGTCTGTCGGTCTGTCGGTCTGTCTACTGACCATGAAATGTTACGCACTGTAAATTCTGACTCTGCTATATGAGATCCACTGCATGGGCCACGTGCGTCAGTTAGCATTGGCTGCCCATGATCCTGCTACTTTCCATCGTTCCTTCCTTGGGCCACTTTTGATGGATAATTGACCAGTGCCGATCGGGATCTCGCCACACCGACATCAACGTTGAGGATAAAATGTTCACTACATTAATACAATCACCCCTCCAACTAACAGATCCTGTGATAGTGAGATAATCAGTGTCTAATGTGTAATGTATATCCTGATAGGTGGAGATGTACATCTTACTAATCTGGATGTAATTACATCTGACTGTTTAAAGAAGCCTTACTGTGGTGATAAAGATGATGATAATGATGACAATGATATCGGAAAGATGATGATGTATGTAGGCCAGGGTGCCATTTGCACGGCAGTCTCATCCTGTTCTCATAGTTTCCCTGTAGATCCCGACCAGGATAAAGTGGAAGAAAATAAAACAATCCGACATTGAAGTAAGGATCAGCATCTTTGAGTCTTTAGAAATAAAAGCTGTGCACCTCCTCGTGCAGGTGCTGTCCTAATCAGTCATATTTCGTGGTAACCCAGACCTAAGCATTATTCATAACTTCGATAGCAGGCACAGGACCAGTCTTTTTCATTTTCAGCCTTTCAGCGACAGCAATAATAAGCGAGTGCCAATTTTTATGCCCTTATTTTCTAATGCATAAAAACATTCCATCATATTTACTATAAATTTGTACTTTCGCTTTCGTCCTGTTTTTCTTCTGAAGTTGTTACGGAGCGGTTTACTGATCTGAGGTTAATTGGATTCGCTCATGACTTTCATCATGGGCACTAATCAGTAATTACTTGTATGCCATTGTAAATAAACGTAATTGAGACACTTGAACGTTTGTGAGTCGTCTTAATTTTTTGGTGTTTTGTCTTACAGTGACAAGGTTTGTAAACTGTGCTACACGTGGTAGGAATAAGTGACAGTTAGGATCAGTGGAGCAGGACTCACCAGGAGCTCACAATTTGGGTCAGCATTGAAAAGCAAGGCGATAAATACTGTTGAAGAACCCAACAACAAGACATATGAATGGGGCCATATTGCTCCAGAATGCTTTAAATGGCAGTGAAGGTTTAGGACAACGCCGTCACCTTAGCGCCGTCATTTCTCTTTTATAGTTCTTCATGCTTTTATATGCAGCAGAAAGTAATTCATTCACCGCCACAACACTAGGGAGACGTCAAGTTTCTGAGGGCTCTGTTGCATCTGTGTTTACCCTCCAGTTTTTAAATATTGGATTATAAATAAGACCTAATACACATCATGGCACCACCAAATGCAGAGAGCTAATACCTTATTTACAACTGTGCACACGCCATTGTTTGGCTATCGTGCCCTCATGTGGTCTGCGTCGTACACCTTGAAAATTTTGGAAACGCAGAGGTTCCTGTGGACTGGGTTCATGCTGACGCAGAGGCTCTGTGTCACAACGTTGTTGATTTCACGCAGATGTAGAAATTGGCCTTTAGTGGGTAAGTCATCACGCTAGAGTTCGGAAGGTGGCCGGTTCAAGTTTCACTACTACCGTGTTAATACTGTTGAGCTTCTGAGCAAGGCTCTTAACCCCTTACTCACTCAAAAAGTGTGTTTTGTTGTAAAAGGTGTCAGCTAATAGCAGAAAATGTCAATGTTCATCTATGTTGGGTGCAGCCATCGTAACGGCTCAGTTACACACATAGACAATAAACAGGGTCAAATACAAGATTCTTTAAAAATAATATTTCATACACACATGTGATCTATTCAGATCATTCGACCGAAGCTCTGAAAAGACTGTTGACCCTGCTGAATCTCTGGGTCACCTATAGAGCTCTGGGCCCCATAGAGATCGTGACTCATGTCGGTGTTTAACCAAGTACTCAATTAAAATTGATGTTTTCAGTTATGTTTTACGACAGCGAGAGACTAAGCTGTCCAAACAACCAGTAAAAGAGCTTTTTACCATCTGGCCAGTAGTATGACAAAGAGCAGCACGAATAAAGAGGGCACAGGTGACAGCTACAAAACATAAGGAAAAGAAGCACACCAGAGATGAAAACTGATACATTATATATATATATATTAGGGATGTATATCTTCACCACTAAGTTCGATTCGATACGCATCTCGATACACTGCCACCGATACGATATAATTGCGATACACTGAAACCCCTTGTTGATACGATG
>JAOTRQ010098416.1:0-10351 GCA_028565875.1 Hoplisoma paleatum
AGAGAGAGAGAGAGAGAGAGAGAGAGAGAGAGAGAGAGAGAGAGAGAGAGAGAGAGTGTGTGTTTGGCTTCACCCACTGATCAATATTCTATGCATTTTTGGAGCTGATTAACAGCAGAGCGCACTTTCCAATATGTAAGAAGGTATCATCAAAATGAATACGGTACAAGAGGAAAGTTTTGGTTCTTGGTTGCAGTTTACTTTTTGATGTTTGTTTTAATAAGAGGCAAGTTAATAAGAGGGACGCTGAATGTCATGAACATCTGGAGTGTAATGGTATAGCTGGTGTAGCGGTTGCTACAAAGTCATTTGATTTCTTTAGAGCTGTTTGTTACTTGCGTTAAGTAATTCTAAGAAAGCCCTGCTTAATTTTGTTTTAATAGATAGAAAAGATTTCCTACTTTACATGCACACAGGTCTTTCTGTAATTCTGCTGCAACCTGCCAATGACAGTCCAGATCAATTGTTGTGTGTCACCTTGGTTTCATGATGTCAAACTGTTAAGAGCATGATGAGGAGACCAGTTTAAATACTTGTTAGATTATATGTGTATACATACCCACATTGCCTGGCCAAAATGAAGGTCTCATACACAATTTTAATATTTTCTCAAATTTTCTATATAAAATAAATTATCTATATAAATTGTAGTCATTGTAAGTTTCCAGTCATCAAATATTATAGTACAATTGAAAGGTTTTTGAACAAACTGCCAATGATAACAGTATATTTTTAAAAATAAAATATCAAAAATGCATTTTTAAAATTATCAACTTTTTCCTTTTTATAAAGAGCAAAAAAATTGTCATTTGTGAAATTATAAGCATAAGCAGATTATGACTAATTGAAATCAAACAGTTTTCAATTTAAAACTTTATTCTAGGTGATGTACCATTTGCACATAGGACCCCTTGTTTATTTTTCAGGTTTTGGATGGTATCTTTTTTGTACCAATTGTTTCGCAAAAGGACAGAATACCATCCCAGAGCTGTTGGTTAGATGTAGATTGCGTCCCGCAGACATAGACACTTCTTTTAAAAAGGCTCCAGAGGTCAGGGTAGCATAGGGGCCACACCATAAGTTTGTCCCCTTTTATACCTATAGCAGCCAGAGATGCAGATGTGTTCTTTGCAGCATGAGGCGATGCATTATCATGCATGAAAAGGATCTTGCTGCAGTGTGCACGGTTCTTCTTCTTGAACCATGGCAAGATGTGCTGTTTGAGAAACTCCACATTCATTATGGAGGTCATAAATTTGGGCATCCTAAAGGCCGACAATTTCTTTCCTTGTGTGCGCTCTGAATAAGCTACATACTTCTTAATTGTGGGATGATCATGATAAAGTGTCTTAGCAATGATGATTGTAGTCATGTCTTAACCTAAACACTAAAAACTTCTCAGCAGCTGACATCCTTTTTCTTTACCCTATTGGCTGAACCTGCTGGACAACCTTCTTAAGTAATCTTGCCTTTAATTGGACACAAGTGCCAAACTAATTAGCACAGGTGTCTGCAATTGCTTTCACTGATATAAGGAGCCCTGACACTCATCACCATCAATGAGTTTAACTGACAAACAAAAAAATTCTTACCTCATCATGCCCAAACACTTTGTGCATAATAATTTGGAACACAGTGTAAATCGACCACCTTTAGCTTTGATTATGTCATGCATTGACTACAATATCCTTTTCATAACATTTATTTCTGTCCAGAAATGATGGGAGATTTGGACCTTTGCAGAAAGTTTTCATCAGCATGTCCCTTAAGGTTCTCAGTGTGGTTTAGGCCCAGTATAGTGGCCAATCTATGTGTGAGCATTTTGTCTCATGCTCCCTGAACCACTCAAGGACAGGTATGAGTCAACTGTTTGAATTATGCTTTGTGATAATTGATATCTGGTAGAAATAGGGCGTGTAATTTTGGGTTGTGCCAAAATTAAGGCTTATGATTTTATATGTACACTACTCACAAAAAGTTATTGATATTTGGCTTTCGTACTAAATGTATGTAAAATGTATGTACAAAATTCATGCTGCATTGATGGAGCATGCTGGAAGTGGGTCATTTAAGTAGAAGCATGAAATAGTGATTTCCTCATTTCAATCAGCTTATTGAAACAAAAGCCAGCAACAGTGGTTGGTGTACCACCACACAAATGACCACTTCAGTAACTTATCATGAGCCCTTAAAAAGCTTGACAATGGTGTCTCTTATTGTCCACAAGATAATGTCACCTGAGGCTTACACATTTCTTGAAGGGTGGCCCTCAAGTCATCGAAGCTCTAGGTTTGAGTTAGAAAGTTGTACATAGTGACTTAGCTGATCCCATAGGTTTTCTGATGCAGATATAATACAGTACAATGACTGGATTAGTGATGTTATTTAAGTAGTATGGGTTGATTAGACTCACCGGTCCACACTGTAACACCACCAAAGGCAACAGTGTGAGTGTGTGAGTGAGTGGCAACTATGTATTGCGTTCTTTTTGGCATCCCCAATATTGTTGGCAGCCATTATTTGGATTCAGCATGAAACAAATTTAATCTGTGAACAGCACTCTTGTCTAGCATAATTGTTCCCATAGATAATGCTTGTTCCTGGTGGTGTGGTCAGGGAACCTAGACGATTGTCTAGCTTGCAGACATCAGTGATGAAAACAGTTTTGAATTGTCTGCCGTGACACTTGGATGTCTCTCATCCCCTTTAAATGTGCCAAGTTCCTGAGACCCAGTTTCTGTATCATTTGTTTCTGTTCCGATCTGAGTGGTTCTGTATCCTTTGTTTCTGTTCCAATTTGTTTCAGTTCTGTTTGGGTCTTGTTTTGTTGTAGTTATTAAAGTTGTGTTAATTTAGTCCCTTTAAGTCTGTCTGGTGGTGTGTGGGTGTGGCATTTCTAAGAGTCCCTAAAACCATCGACGATTCCTAATAGTAAGGGACTAAAAGTCAGGAATTGTGGACAAATGTATTGTATTTACATTTATTTATTACTAATTTATTTTGACTGATTTATTCATCATACCATAAAATAATCAATAAAACAAAATTTTTTACAACATGAATGAACAGGTCAGTTTCCTCTACTGAACACTTCCAGGTAGATGCACCATTGAAATAATAATGCACCAATATTGCACATCAGGCTCTTAAAGAGAATGGCAAGAGACACAGGGTTTATTGCTTAATATACTTAAAATACACCCATGATCTAAAAGATTTAGTGAAAAAAAGTGTTTCATATTGTGCAAGGCATATTTTTCTTGTCGTTATGACAAATACACTGTTTTTTATTACTTACACTAAAATATCTCTCATTTGCAGCTGCCATTTAAGGTTAGCTATGTGTACTGCTGTGTATCACCTGCTTTAGAATCAAGAAAAGGGTAATCGACTATGAGCCTGCTTCTCCTAGGAAACTGGTCAGATTTGCTAACATACTTCTATTACAAAACATTACATTACATTTTATAATACTATCACAAGCAAAGTTACTTGCAACTTCATGCTGCTGGATCATGCCCTTTATTAAAGTGCCAGCTTTTTATCACCAGGTGGTGCCAGCAAACTAGATTGTTAAACACCATGAACCAAAACATATCTCCATTTCGCAAGTGCACAATGAGTTTTCAGAACAGACTGTAGATTGTATCTTCTTGCAAAGTATTAACAACACAGCAGAAAGAAGATGCACATCTGGTCTTTTATAATTTGAATAAAATCTAGGATAATTGGCAACAATCACAATGGCATTTAGTGTTTGTTGGTTTGTTTTGTGTGTTTGCGTGTGTGCATGTTGCACACATAGAATACTTTTTCTATTACAATTAGCCTAATAGAACTACAGAGTGAGAATCAAGAAAAGCATTTAAATTGGATATGTTGTACTGCTTTTAGTCAAACCCACTATTACATGTAATACATCTTCCCTATACTCTCCTCAAGGGTTCAAAGAGTTAATGGGTTTCATTAAATTACGGCAAGCTTTAAGAAATTGAATCTGGTACAGAAAGATAAACGAAGGTCCATGCAAGTGTGAACGCATTGCCTAGGTGTGAATAAAGTTACATCAAAGTGCTGGATTAACACTACATAATTTTACAATCTTTTTGCTTTAGAATTTGAGATTACCAGTGAAATGGAAAACAATATGTATGGGCTGAAAAGCAGTAGTTTTTTATAGCTTTTGTGGACAATAGTAAGTTAACATTGAGCATTAGGCTTTCAACCAAAAGTTTCAACCAAAGAGTTTAAATCTCATTTAAATTTGAATACCTAGAAATAAAATCTGAAATGTGGCTCTTGTATTGTCAAACCCAAATTTGCAAATCTTTTCTAGACAAATACACTGTCAGCACAATTAGCTTTTTTTCCATTGATGGTTGATTTTTATTCTCACTAATACTGTACAGGAATTGTAAGGTGCACTGTTTTAAAACATCACAAAAAGCCAACATATAGTAATGTGCTGGCAGCTATATGCATTTCTGACTTGGTAAAATTTTGGTCTTTCTTTGGTAAAATCGTAGATGTAATCAATAGATTTATTTAGAATTTAATACAGTCCTTGTTTTTAGTGCATTTGGTGTCTACTGTCTGAAAACACATTTATCCATCAAAGAACAATACGGTCAACAGGACAAATTTTACTCTCTCAGTCAACTAGTTCTTTCAGCACTATACATCAAATAAATGTCTTTACTTCTGACCTGTGAATCTATTTATGCATATAAAATAATTTGGGTTTAACATACCTAAAACATAATCTTTGACCAAAAAATGTTACAAAGTATTGACACATCAGGGTGACCAAATGGGTTGTGGCCTATGGTAACAGTATGGTATGGTAACACTGGGCTAGTGATTGGAAGGTTGCCACTTCATTTCCGAAAAGTCACGACAGAAATGCTTTTTGAGCAAGGCAACAAACTGCTCCCTGGGCGCATGCACAGTGTTCTAAAAAAATTTTTATCTAAAATGTTGCATGCAAAGTTAGGCTTCTAAATAAAGAAAAGTAATTTGTATTTTAAATCATTCAAAAGTGAATTTTGTTCAAGTAAATGGAATTCTGTGTAAAACTGCTGAATTGGCTTAGATAATAAATCAATATAAAAGACATGTGACCACAAAGTTGACTCATACCTACTTGTGCATTTTTGAAGAAACGATTTGTGGTGCAATCGAAAGCACTTTCCTTAGAGGAACTTTCTCAGCACCTGATCATGTGTTCGGTCACATGTCTAAGAGACTAATTTAATATGGTTGGAGATAAACTCAATGATTAGGTGCACTGTGCAACAAGAAAATAATCACATCATCTAGTATCATTAGCAGTCTATTCCCCGAGAGAAGTAAAGTCGGTGGTAATATGTGGAACTAAAAATAATTCCCACACCTAATCACAGTCACAATCCAAGATTTGGTTTTGATTTTCAATCATATTCTAAAACTCTTTAGGGTACTCTTCTGCGGTTTGGATTTAATTTTATAAATGTTTTGTTTTGATATTGAATCAATAAAAAGTAAAAGAATGACAAAAATAGATGAACAATCACTAAATACTCAGGATTTTCCAACTTATTATCTTTCGGCTGCTTAATTAATGATCTGCATTACACAACCCTACTTGTTTAACATTGCAATGCCAGGCTTATATGTTCTAGTACTTATAGCACTTTTCTGTGGGTTTGTGTATGTGACAAATAAATCTTGATTTGATCTGACTGCTTGTTTTAGACTGTGGAAGAAAAGCATAGAGCCCGGAAGGAACCCATTGTCTGCCTTTGGAAGAGCATGCTAACTAAACAAAGAAAAGACTCAAATCGGCCCAACTGATAATCGAACCTAGGACCCTTCTACACACAGAATTGGAACACTTTTAAATTTTTTATGTAGATTTTAGATTTAGAAAAAAAAAATCCAATGTGCTTTTACACACAGCATTGAACCCAATGCATGCATTAAAACTAGCCAACTCTTTTACAACAGTTAATAAATCACATAAGACTGCCAGTAACAAAAATGGAACTTGGCGTTGACCATCTTCTTAGCTAAATGTAGGCACTATCGGGTTTGGTGCACTAACATACTACCTGTCCTTCCTAACCATCACCTGTACCCCTTACATATTTCTCGTCGCGTTTTCACCTTCTTCTATCTTCACGTAATCATTATTGCACCGTCTCTTTTAGACGTGTTCACGAGTGTAGTTTTTCCTTTTCCGTCACGCATAGCCCCGTGCAGGGTTTCCTTACTGCAGTGTTTTTTGATTGTGTCCTTTTCTATACTCTTTCTCACACGTTTACCGTCGTCTTATTATTCACGCATAGCCCCGTGCAGGGTTCTCTTACTGCAGCGTTTATTGATTGTGTTTGTTTCTAGCATCTCTCTCAAACGATTCTTGTCGCCTATATCGGTACGCGTAGCTCAGGGTAAGGTTCTGTCTCTAAAGTTTATTTCCCTGACTATCTACATATCTGTTTCTGTTACTTTGTTGTTTTGTGGCTTGGTACGTGTCTCGCCCTTGTGTCTGCCCCAGGTACCTGTCCCTACCCGGGGTCCCCCTGGCCGTCAACCACCACAACAACTCCTCCTGCATCCCATTGTCTCTGCTTTGCCTTTGTTCAATAAAACCTCCATTTGTTCCGCATCCTCGCCTCCAGAACTCTCTTTACATACAGCTCGTGACATATATATAGTACAAATGTTGCTTAAATATACTGTGACTAAGTATACACACAGATAAATAAACCTCTATATAATGTATATAATAATCAGGTTGAATATTATGACCACTTTCCTAAGATATTTCCCACAAAACATCCTTCTATCAACCAGAACCAGTTGTTGGATCGTACCGTGTGCCTGTTTTACCTCTGTACACACTCTAGGAGGCAGCATTGCACACACGATGCCTGGCACAGTGGCCAGCCTTAGCCACAGTGCCCGGGAAGCACACAAAGCATCTTAACAGAGCTCGCTCTGTAACACCATTTATCTCACGAATGAAGAGTCTGTTCACCCGGGATGTGGCATCATAACTATAACAAAGAGAGAGTCAGTGTAATGATACCTGTCAGTAGTCCTAAAGTTATGCCTGGTCAGTGTATATATGTTATGAGCATGAACAGATAATGAATAAAATAATTATAGTCAAGAAATCTCCCTTAACCTCACATGATTACTTACAATACGTTTGAGTTATATAAACTAATCTAAAAACAATTTCAGGATCCATTTAAGAAAAAAAGTCTTTAGAAATGGCCTCCACAAAGTTAGGTGCGGACATGAGAATGCCGATGGTGCAGAAGACGGTGAACAAAGAGAAAGCAATGAGGCAGAGCCGGTCGATGACCGAGGCTGCAAACTTCCACTCGCTGCACATAGACTCCTTCTCGTCCTGGTTTCGGAAGCGCCTGGCCATGTAACGCACCTCCTCCAAAATCTTCATCAATTCGGTGTCCCCGTGCCCGCTACTCAGTGACGGTGCTTCCTCGGGCATGCCCATCAGGCGGCCACACACCACTCCGGAATCGGGAGAGGTAGCAGAGGGCAGACTGTCCAGGCCATGGAGACCGATGTAGAGCAAGTTTCTGTTGGGTTCGCTGGACATGCTGTTGCGTACTCGTTTGTCATGACAGGCCGAGCGCACTCTGTCCTCGCCGGGTCTCTTCATGCGTAGGAACCACGCACACCAGTTCAACAGCACCACACGCGTCTGCAAACACCAGAACACTTCATTAATATTTTTTTGAGTGTGTGGCTAAGTAAAACAGAAGTAAACACAAGTTTACACTGAACGCAACAGTGACGATTTTGTTTGCTGGCATGTTTTTGGATTGTGTGCAGGTGAAAATATGCAGTCGGCCCTGCACACGTCAGTCATGTTGTGTGTGTGTAGCAGGGATGGGTTATTGGTTAAGATACTGGACTAGTAATCAGAGGGTCACCGGTCCACTTCAAACCCCACTACCTTACCACCACGTTAGTACTGTTGGGCTCCTGAGCAAAGAACTTTTCACTAATGTAAGTGAAAGTTGCTTTGGATAAAGGCGTCTGCTAAATGCTGACAATGTGCTCGTGTGTCATCTCAGTCAGCAGTGAAAGGAGGTAACAGTTAAGGAAACTTATGATGTAAGAATACCTGTATTGATTAATTATGAGTCGATAGGGAATGACTTACCCATGTTGGCATTTTTCCTCCATCAGGATCATGGTAGTGGTACTGCAAGACCCAAACTGTGGCTATTACAGATAACCCGACAATGACCATGGTAGTAGCAAAATACTGGGCTGAACAGAGTAAAGTAAAATATTTTAGAACACCTACTATTATACTAATAACACAAAGCAATAAACACTAAAATCTGTTTATAATCATCGTCATAAGAAAAAAAAACCACAATAATGCCACACAAGCAATATAAGGACATTAACTTTATAACCTCAGATTTACATAACTGATGCTGCCAAAACTAAAAATGTATTTGTGTTTTTCTTCTAAGCTTCTTCTCAGGTTTTATTATAATTTTATATTATATTTTATCTACTTTTTATGTTTAAAGACACCCCAGTTCCACTTTTCTTGAAAACTGTAGTGGGAGTGAAATGGACTTGGGATGTATCATAACATGATAACGTGTCTAATCTTTTATGGAATAGCCCCCAACTGAAGCATTCTGAAAATACGCTTCTAGTTGATGCTTTTAACAGTCTTATAAAGATAGTGTTTAGGGCATAGAATTGCCCATCAAGTAAATCAAGGTGCATTGGTAGATTTCCGAAGGTCGATTAAAAACATGAAACATGACTCCTGTTTGTAGCATCGACTAAAGGCATTATTATGTATTTCGGAATGCTGGGAGTTGATTATTCCACCAAATATTGTCCCCTTTCATTAAACACTGACTGATTCAGTAAACTTGGCTTTATACGGGTGGGATGTTGAGCTTCACTAATCTTTTGGGTGGCAGAACCAACATGTATTGTGGTGACATGCATTCTGGGTGAAGTGTTTTAAGTTGTATACTTTTAACTGGATATTCGATAAATAAAGAAATTGGCAAGAAAGATGATTACTTTTACCAATTAAAGGCACCGAGTCCGATGTTGCTGGCATGATCTCCGCTACTAACAGCATAAATACAGTCAGTGAGAGCAGCACTGTGATTCCTGAAAAAGACAGACCCATAATGCACGGTTATTTCATAACAGTTTGAGTATGATCCTGATAATTTTTAGACATTATACTGTATTATAGAACAACATAATTAAACCTACAGTATCAGTATTCATTTTGCTACTTGTTATATAACAGACTAGGTCATAAGTACTGCAGACACACCACCATTTCAGCTTTAATATTCCCATATTGATTCTGGAAGCCTATGGCAATTAATCGCTCAGTGGAAGACATGATTCTGACAGATAAACCCTCTACTAATCGAATTTAAAGCTCATGAAATAAAAATGTAATACATCCTACTAGGCTGTGCTTTCCCAATCGGTCTACCCACGTCGCCATGCAAGGTTCCTGCACTAATACCTCCTCTAAATCCACCCAGACTGGCAGGAAAAGCACTCCACAGACATTGATAACAGACGTCTGGCTCGCTCATCAATTTAGTAGCTGGCCACTTGCAGGAAAGTTCCTATAAATTGTCTTGTAGCCAGACTGCTTAAATGGCAATTCCACAAGATGTCACTTTTAATGTTTATAGAGTGAGCTAACGTCAGCCGAATGCTGCAATAGTGGATCAAGCGATATTGGGTGATACTAAAATAGCACATGAATAATAATACATTTAACAATCAGGAAAGAAACAACGTTTATTTTACGTTTCAAGTGCCTGTAAATTAGCATCGGTGGTCTTAGATTAGCCTAACAGTCCAAAAACTGGGGAAAAGGTCTATTCTATTCCAGCGCTGTATGGTTTAATAACGGGATCCACCACTTACCGAGGGAAATCTTTTCACCCGAGTCAGCAGGCAGGAGGAAAACCAGCAGTGCTAGCGTTGAGATGAGTACACATGGGATGAGCAGGTTTAATGCATAGTAAAGTGTCCGTCTGCGCATCACTACGGTGAACGTCACATCTGGGTACGGTTCGCTACAGCATTCATAAAACTTCTCACTTCTGCGACCAGGAACCTCTGCAAAGTTTGAATTACATTATAAACTATACATTAGTTTGAAATGCATTATTATGACCACCATATGACATGCATGGAAATCCTAAACACGGTCTTTAGCCAATGTTGGACATTTCTCAAGAAAGACTGTTAGGAATGGGTGTGGTGATTGGAAACCCAGAACAGCACTCGGACAACGACAGACGGTGAAACTGAGGTTTAT
>JAOTRQ010098427.1:0-10351 GCA_028565875.1 Hoplisoma paleatum
CAACTTGTCTGGAAGTTGGGGGTCAGAGCTCAGGGTCAGCCAACGTACGGCGCCCCTGGAGCAGACAGGGTTAAGGGACTTGCTCAAGGACCCAGCAGTGGCCATGTAGCAGCGCCTGGACTTGAACCCCCAACCATTGGGTTCACCCACTAGGCTACACTGTCCCTCCACAACCTTTGAATTAGAAGTCCAATGTGCTATCCATTGCGAACACAGTCGATGTGTTTCATCAGCTTCACTTTCTTCTTTACACATTTTTATAATGGGCTTTACTTCTTCTAGTGGGAACTTCATTCACATGTGACTTACCCCTGCTTCTCTGTGTTTTTCTGATCTTAATTATGTAACAAACTGAACCTGACCGTGTAATGAAATCATCAAGGGCTAGATTGACTTCAGCCAAAGTCCTGTGAGCTCGTCAGATGTCTTCCAGACTTTTACATTTTGACTAAGCCTGCCTTGCTTGTTTTCATGTCTAGGTTCGAAAAGGAGCTTCTGCAGGCCCTACTCCTTATGGTGGACCACACATTTCAGCTTCTATGGAAGTGGGTCGATATATGGTGAGTAATGCAGAGCGCTGACGTTTGTGTTCCAGACACAGCATATGAATGAAACATACTCAATAGTGTGACTTGAATAGTGTATGATTAACCTCGTCTTTTCTCTAGACTCCTAAAATAGAGAAACATGGCAGTGGGACCGACAGTGACTACGACAACACTCAGACATATGACACATCACTCGGGTGAGTGCTCATCTATTTTAATCGAAAAGACGGGTACTGTACCCGGCAAGCAGTTTGACGACCACCGTTGTTGTGCGTACATAGATTTGGTCGCAGCAGTGAAGAAGAGAGCCGGGCGGAGACGGAAGACTGCAGCGACGCAGGGGAACCAGATCCCACTCTGCCCTGCACCGAGGACGTCATCCTAAAAACAGAACAGGTCACCAAGAACATCCAGGAGCTGCTGAGAGCTGCACAGGAATTTAAACACGACAGGTAGAAATTTTGACTGGACACTAGGAATTAAGATTGCAGAGTGTGTTAATATGTGTGCATCTGTATTCCCCAAACCGAATGTTTAAAAATAAAACAACGTACCTTATAGAAAGATTGAAGAAAATATCAGTATCCAACTTTTTTGCTTCACGGACGGATTTCATATATAAAAGATATATTTTCATTTGCCGATGGAAACGTGACAAGTTAACTTCTGTCTGAATGTATTTACAATTACATAAGTAGTTTTCGCTTTGCTAGAACAGGTTCTGGTGAAACCAATTCAAAAAATGTATATTCATCGTCTTCATTGGATCGTTTAATATGTCATTTATTAGAGTGGTTTGTAAAAGTCATTTATAATCATTTGTGGAGGTTTGTCTTCCTTTATGCAATTATGTGCCGTGGGTAGCCCTAGTAAGTAAAGTGTACACATGGGTTGTGTCTAGAAGAATTAATATTCTTCGTTTTACATTGAAACGACACTGCTGCCACCTAGAGTGACCATGACAATGAGTTGCAATTGTGTTGCGTAAATAATAAGCTGTAACATAATATGTTGTTCTGATTCTAGTTTTGTGCCATGCTCAGAAAAGATCCACTCAGCTGTAACAGAGATGGCTTCTCTCTTTCCCAAGGTCAGTACATCAACTCCTTCTACATTTACACTTTTTTTTTTTACCGCTTGGGATTGAAATCAAACTCAGTGGGACTTTTAAAATGTAAGAGTGGAATGTAATATTTTTGCATGATAAATCACTGCGGAGGTACGATGGTTAAGTGGGTAGGTGCGGTGTTCAATCCCCAGATGGGGTTTGGATGTTCTCTTGATGTTTGCATTGGTTTCCGCTATGGAAGCGCAGGTTTTGTCTGGTGTAATGTGTAACCACCATTCCTGTCATGAACTAAAAATTCATGTTCAAATCCTAATAAACAAACAATATGTCTGTCATGTATTCTTATAGAGGCCAGCTCTGGATGCGGTGCGGGCCTCCCTCAGGCTGCTGGCCACCAGCGCTTCCCGTCTGCAGGTGGAGTGTCGAAAGGCAGCCCCGACCGAAACCTCAGCCAGCGCTGTCGATTACCAGCTTCTCACACAGCAGGTCATACAGTGCGCCTACGACATAGCCAAGGCCGCCAAACAGCTCGTCACTATCACCACGCGCGAGAAGAAGCAGTGACCCGGGGCTCGGGAGAACAGACACGGACTGACCGAGATACAGGCTCGGGAAGCACTACAAAGACAGGACAGACTGGTGGACATGGATGATAAAGAAGAGGCTGTCCAGCTTGAATAATGACTTAAGAGCGAGTAAAGATGGGAAAGTAGTGGACATAATGCGAAAAAGAAAAAGAATGCGAAAGGAAAGTACATTTAGCTCGCACCACTTATATGGAGGGAGGGGCCCAGGAGACCTTAATTGGAAAGGTTTTATTCATCTCACTCCTCTGTTATTGGGATTGCTCGTCGTCACTTTCCACTTAATACACACACACACACACACACACACACACACAGTCCGGTCCAAGTGGGTCTTTCGTTTTTACTCATTTTCTTTTCTCCTAATCCGTTTTGTGAGCTATTTAGTTTTCCTTACACCTACAAACGTGAAGGCCGACATTTGCTTTTTTCAAATCACGCTTGTAGGCGGAGGCGGACATAAGCGGCCCTTTTCTATACTCTTCGGCTTCGATCAGTAGAGCCCCACAACAACCCAGAGCCTCACACCATTTTCTGGCACTTCAGCACATGGCGATGACATCACAGGGCCTCGAACTTTTAGTCTCTGGACAACAGATCCTGCTGTTGCTCCTCTTGAGGAGCTCTTACAAGCATGTTTAACATTCACACACATCGACACGGTCTTGCTTTCTATTTCTTATCATTTTGTCTCTTTAAACTATAATCGTTCTCGTTTCATGTCTATTTTTAAAAGCCGCTTGTGCTGGCCTTTACCTCCCAGGACAAATGTTTAGACTTAAACACTTACACTGGAATTATTGTTATGATTATGGCTATAGTTTTTAATAATTATTATTGTTAATGTTATAATTATCATTGTTTTCATGTTTTTTTTGTTGTTGTTGACTTTGTATTTTTTTGTTATACATTTTTTAATTATTAGTTAGAACAGGGGAGCGTTAATAATGACACTCATTATTATTACACAGTATTGAGGTGTACACACTCGCACACATCAACACGCACCTGTGGAATGGTTTGAATGATCAACTTGAACACACCAGAGGGTTATACCACAGAGCAGGATCTGTCCCATAGCAGCATAGCTCTAGAATAATGTTTATTAATTTAAATATTTTCTTTACGCAATTTCTCATTTCCTGATTTCATCATGCGTTCTTTCTAGTAATGCAGAACAAACTAGTATGATTGCGACAACTTGCTGTTAATTAACATTACACATTAATTTCCATGGAAAATCGTTAAAAACCTCTTTAATTGAGCAATAAATAAAATAGTGGAAATAGTATCACCTGGTGCTCATGTGCACCAGAGATGAGTCTTGGAGGTTCACTACATTTAATGCGTCTTTATTATTATTATTTGCTTTTTGTGTTTAAACGAGCTTGTTCTGTTAAGCAAGCTTTGTGGTATAGTCCTCTGTACACCGGGAACATTGTACAGAACTTGTTTCAATCGTAGCCAAAGTAATGATGGGAGTGGATACACTGTAGCGATGAACCTCCCTAATTCAGCACCAAGGCAGCAGGCATGCTTCTATGTTGTATATAAGATCTGCTGTCAATATCTAAGAGACCCGTTCCTGTTCTCCATTCATCTCATAGCAGGCTTGTTTTTTCTTTAGCAGATGTTTTACGTTGCCTGTGTTTTAGTTCAGGAACAAAAAAAGCCTCCTTTCTGTCTGGTTCGATTCTCTCTCGAGCTTCCAGCGTGCTTTCTGAAACGGTATCAGATTCTTTTTGGACCAGATGCTTCCTTTTGTTTTAGATTCAGCATGCATTTCTCGACAGCTTGAGCTGTCAATTACGATGTTTTATAAGCTAGAGAAGTGAAGAATGATGGTTAAACGTGCCGTCAGTGTGCCTTCAGCAGGTCGCAGTAATGAGACTTGACAGCTGTGCTGTATAAGGTTCGTCCCCTCGGTTAATCCAGTACCAGTTAAAGGCTGAACGATTTTCATTTCACCGAATCGTTTTTGTGTATTCGACGACGAACTGGAGCTTTTTTAATGCTTGCACACACCGCATTCTCAGGCCATTTCTAGACAGCTGGTCAGATTTATTCGACACAAAATTACACAACTCAAAACAAGAACTTGCTCAGAATTATGTTCTCTTTGTACTTTAAGAGGATTGTATTTCTGAAGTTAGATCAGCTCACGTTGCTGTCTAGACTTAGCCTGTCATGTTGGTCTCGTTCTAATAATATAATTCCAGTATTACACAGTGTTACAGTTGATGTTTTTTTTAATTCTTTTGCCATTACATAAGCATGTCAAATTTTGCCATTTTTTTGTTGTGTAGTCTCCTGGTGATGTTACCACTTCATGCACTTGCCTTTTTGCATTGGAACAACTGGGAATTTATTGCCTTTGCACATCTATTAATCGTTTAACAGCCATCGTTTACCAACTCTGGGTCATGCACATACAACTTAAGTATGTGTGAGTACTTGAGTATGTTACACACCTTTAGTTTTGGGAGATGTTTTTCCCACTTCATCATGAGCGTAGACAACCTGAGATCTAGAAGTACCAGGAGAGTCTCTAGGAGAAAAAATAGTGTGTGTGTTGGGAATTGGGAGCCTTTGCACAGACATTACTTATCCAGCACAATAATGGGCTCTTTCGGTGCAAGTTCTTTATGTTTAGTGTTTGCCTTGTTCTGTGTAGTCTCCTGCCACGATGCCATCGTGAAATGTTCACATGAAGAAAGCCTTTACACATACAAACACAAACATCTACTTCTTTCTCCATCTCATTTACAGTTCAGTCCGACTCACAGCACTGTATTCATTATAACTCTAATAAGATGGCTGATGGGAGATTCGTTTGTTTAGCAGAATAACTTGTACAAAATAAAGAATTAAGCAAAAACAATGAAATCATAATAGAAAATCATAAGCTGTACATTTGTAATAAAGACAAATGTTAATTGTCATAAAGGATGGTTAATTGTGTATATTAATTCTGTGCATGCATTGTACATTTGTATATACACATATAGCTCTGGAATATTAAAGTAAGAAACCACTATCAAATGATTATTTTTTAAAGTTATCAAGTTATGTTTGATCAAAATGAGCGGCGTTGAATGTTATTAGTTTCATTTAGAAAATCAAACAACACACCACCACCCCAGAAATGATCAAATGAGCAAAACAGAAATTTGGCCCATTAAAAAAAATGTATTACATTTGTTGTATTTATATCTACAACTTTAATAGAAATCTGTCGGAGTAATCGATCTTATAAACGTTGTTTTTTATTAAGCCAAATTTATAGTACCCAGTTTCAGACCTGTGCTTGAGGAAAATATATATTTTTGCCTTCACAAGTGCTTATTTACCTAGTCAGAAAATGTTCGTGAGAGATCAATATAGAGTGACCAACATCTCAGTCCTTTTCAGGTGCATTGGGCTACTAATCATGATCCCTGCAGAACATTCAAGTCCTCAATAACTCTTTAGTGCTTTTTTACCCATTTAATTAATTATTTAGCACCAAGAATGTGAAAGTGTGGTAAAATGTCTAGATGCACCAAGCATTTTAAAATAGTCAGGCGTGTCTCAAACCGTGCACTTATGTAAATGTGCACTGTAATGTAGTGCGCACTTCCATGGGAAAGTGTCTGAAATGATACACTACATTTAGTAAAATGACGAACTAACATTTTGATCGTGGCTCTCAAGCCTGCACAAAATATCCGCCAGCTTTTGTTTACATAATACATTTTTGCTCTTTTTTGCTTTTATTTACCCCCTACTAATGAATAGTTTCATTAATATCTATACAACTTTTGTCCCTGCGTTTCTTTTGGACGCCGTTAACCGGTTGAAAATCCCGCGTTTTCCGTCCCACGTTTTCCGTTATTTAATGTTTCAGTTCGGTGCTAAATTACGTGAAAGTGAGTTTATAAGGAAAAACAGTAAAACCAGACGTGAATTGACTTCATATAGGACGACTGTTGAACCCGTGAGCAAAATTAATATACTAGAACATTTTTACTGTTGTACTGTTTTATTTTACTGTGTTGTGTTGTTTTTTTAACTACACCTCAATAGTAGAGTTAGTTGCTATATTTTCTAATTTGGTGGATAGTTACCCCTGATTTTCCTCATTTTTGTAGCTACTTTCAATGTTAGTAGTAGCAAGGCTGGATTAATGACCCTAGGGGCCCCTGGGCACTGAGGCTCATGGGCCCCCTCCCAACCCTAACATTCACATTCTCCAAAGGAGCCAGAGGGCCCTCTCTGCCCAAGGGCCCCTGGGCACGTGCCCAGGTTGCCCCTATTGTAGATCCGGGCTTGAGTAGTAGCAGTAATAGATGTTCAGTGATCTTCGTGTAATGACATTTAATAACCGCCAGGCGGCAGTAGTACCACGTGTAATGCCCTTTAATTACGACCAGGTGAAAGTAGTACAGTGATCTGCATTTAATACCCTTTAATAACCACCAGGTGGCAGTAATACAGTGATCTGCATGTAATGCCATTTAATAACCACCAGGTAGCAGTAGTACAGTGATCTGCGTGTAATACCATTTAATAAGCGCCTGGTGGCAGTAGTACATTGATCGCCATGTAATACCATTTAATAACCGCTAGGTGGCAGTAGTACAGTGATCTGCAGGTAATAACTTTTAATATCCCCCAGGTGGCAGTAGTACAATGTTATGCATGTAACACCCTTTAATAACCACCAGGGGGCAGAAGTACAGTGATCTGCAAGTAATACCTTTTAATAACCACCAGGTGGCAGTAGTACAATAATCCGCATGTAATACCCAGTAATAACCACCAGGTGGCAGTAGTACAATGATCTGCATGTATTATCTATTAATAACCACCAGGTGGCAGTAGTACAGTGATCTGCATGTAATACCCTTTAATAACCACCAGGTGGCAGTAGTACAATGATATGCATGTAAAACATTTAATAACCACCAGGTGGCAGTTGGACAGTGATCTGCAGGTAATACCTTTTAATAACCACAAGGTAGCAATAGTACAGTGATCTGCGTGTAATTCCATTTAATAACCACCAGGTGGCAGTAGTACAGTAATCTGTGTGTAATACCATTTGATAAGCACCAGGTGGCAGTAGTACATAGATTTCTGTGTAATACCACTTTAATGTTTGGTTATTTGTTATTTATTGGTAAGAAGTGAGTTTGCTTCAATAGTTCTAATTTTCAGTGCATCTTATATGTGTATATTCCCTTGGTTTAGCATTACTGCTGTTGTTGTAATAAACTTTGAGGGGTTAATTATTATCTCTTCTGTTGCAGTGCAAAGTGCACAAAGAGAATGGGGAACATTTGCATGCTGTGATCAGAAGTTTTAATCTGTTTCAGTTTGATAATTCTCTGTTTTATTCATGATGTCTTGTAAACTGTTGTGTATGCCACTGCTGATGCTGATGCCCATCTGCAGTGCTTCAGATGGTAAGTCACACTGGTTGCCAAAATAATAAAAACAAGTGTATCTTAAGCTTAAGAAAACAGTTAATAGTTAACAGTTAATGGTAAAACCTATTCTGACGCTAAAGAAAACATTCATACAAAAGCTTTGTTTTTAGAATCTAACTCTAAATGTTTGTTTGTTTTTTATTATTAGAATCTTGTATTGATCGATGTGATAATGGATTTGATGCAACCAAACAGTGTCAATGTGATTCCATGTGTAAATACTACGAAAGCTGCTGTTCTGACTATGAGTCGATCTGTGATGATATGAGTAAGAGCTATACCATGATTTTACTTTATATTCAACATTTAGATGTATTTAAATAATTGCTTTACACATAGATTGTTTTAGAAACAAAGATGTGGGATGTGCCAAGTTAATATTTGGCTATTACATTTTAATTAAAGCTCGTGGAGACATGTTTCCAGTTTTCCCTGAGGATGAGGACGAGGACAACAGTACAAAGATGTCAACTTTACCTATAGACAGGAACACTAACCTAGTGCCAACATTTCCTTCCACAATCAAACCACTTACTAGTGCATTTACCACAACTTTAGCAGAACTAGAAGCTAATAATGATCTGTGTAGTAAAATGGCATTCAATGCATTCATGCAGCTTAAAAATGGCTCTATCTATGCTTTCAGGGGTAAGTGGCACCACTGAGAACATGATTTCACGCTACTTTGCTGAAGACAATACAATTTCATATGTTTTTTTCGTATTTGCTGTGCTTGTGTCTTTATAGACACTTTATACAGATACTTAAACAAACTTTTATTCATGGCTGTTGTAATGAAATGTTTTTGTCAACAGGAAAATATTTCTTTGAGCTGGTCGAGAAGTCAACAGAAGCAGCTCATCCGAGACTAATCGAAGATATTTGGGGAATAAAGGGGCCCATCGATGCAGCGTTTACACGTATAAACTGCCAAGGAAAAACATATATCTTTAAGGTGTCCCCTCAGCTTGCTAAATAACACTATTTACCTTGTGAGATTTTTCCTACTTGTACACGAAAGATCAAAACATGTTTGGGTACCGCTATGAAAAACGATGGGCATCATTGTGGAAAAGCTGCTACAAATGCTTTTTGCTTTTTTATGTCACTTCAATGTTCAAAATTGTTTTTAAGACTGTGTACTTTTTCCATGGCAGTATGAGATTTACCTGTATTCACAAAAATGTTATTGTTTACCAGAGAAATCAATACTGGAGGTTTGACAATGGTGTTCTGGATAAAGATTATCCGAGGAATATCTCTGTTGGCTTTTTAAATATACCCAGTAACTTAGATGCTGCATTTGCCACCCCTGCATACAACCACCGTGGAAAGGAAAATGTGTTCTTCTTTAAAGGTTAGAAGTCTTAAAATTATTCACAAACATTATGAAGTCATATAACCATTACTTTAGCAATGCTTTTGATATGATGCTAAATATCCTTAAGGTGACCACTATTTTCAGTATGAGTTTAAGCACCAACCATCCCATTTGGAGTGTGTTCAGATGACTAGGAATTCCCCTTCTGCACTTTTTAGACGATACACCGATTTATATTACGATCGCTGGGCGCAGCAACTTTATAATGAATGTAAGGCTGTTTAACTGCTTGAAAAACAATTCAGAAACTTGACAAAAAATGAAATATTTTAATACATTTGTTTGGAATTTCAAGTTCACAGCCATCACAGCAGTCCTAAGTCTCTTATTAAAGACTGGATTGGTATTAACGCCCCGGTGGATGCAGTGATGGCTGGAAGGCTGTATGTCCCCCCTAGACAATTATTACTCAATGAGAAACGCCAGGATCAGCAGCGGCAATGGGATCAATGGAGGAGTCAACATCGGGCCCGACAGTGGAATCAGCAGCAGAGAGATAGGCAAAGTCTTTCCCCATCCTGGGATGACGTAACTGACAGTGGGACGAATATCGGATTTGATTTTGGCCAGTCGTTTGGTCAGAACACTTGGAGAGACCATGACAGACAAAGAAATAGCCATCACCGGCAATATGACCATGACTACAGATACAACCCATTAAAGGATGCTCACAGAAGACAACCATTACAAAGTGTCTACTTCTTTCAAGGAGGTAACCAAATCCATTTACTACAATAAATTACTAGAATGACCCGATCTCACGACCTTAAATAGTAAGAGTTATATTGAGTTTATTTGGTAGATTTTTTATAATTCTATACGACACAGCCGTGGGATTTGAAAACGGTAACCAAAAAGGTAACACCACCAGTCCAAAACTGGTAAACCACATTCTTGCATATACTGTACAGGACCTTCTTGTCTTGGGTTCTCCATTCATACCCATTCAATATTGTTCAAATCTGTTTAAATGTGTTATACATTAATCAACGTCATATAAAAAATGACCAGCCATAGTTTTGTCAAATGTGTGTATTTACAAAAAAAAGTAAGACACTGACATCATATTGCAATTAAACTGTAGGTTACTCATAGTGTCTTTGAAAAGACAGTACTTACCAAATAGCTCTTAGGGTAATGGGGCGGGGGGGGGAGGGGGGCAATTATGTATGACCTTTAGCATCAAGAGTTCAATAACGTTTGGACCACTATCAAATCAAATCAAATTAAATCAAATCAAAGTTTATTCGTCACATACATAGCTATACACAGTACAACCGGCAGTGAAATGCTTTATA
>JAOTRQ010098437.1:0-10351 GCA_028565875.1 Hoplisoma paleatum
CCGAAAATAAGACATAGTGGGGCTTTTGGGGATAAAAAGAAAGTAAGACGCTGTCTTATATTTGGGGAAACACGGTAAGTGGAACAGCCAGATGTTTTACTAGCACACCAGCGATACGATGCCAGACTGCCCCGAAGTCTGGGCACTGCCCTATCCACTAAGGTGCACAAACCAGTGCATTGTAGAGCCGTTCCCAATTGGAGGGTTGTGCCAGGAAAGGCATTTTTGCTCATTTATTTTACTGCCCTCTGCATCAAGAACATGCTACTGTTGTTACACCCAGATGCAGTTACCTAACTGTACTATTGTTCCGTCAACAGATAGGCTCTCAGACTCTGGTGCTGACGTTGGGGATGCGTCGTCCTTTCCACCTACACCCCAGGCTGCTGATGAGAACAGTCGAAGCAGTCTGAAAGATGATTTTGATGTCTCTATCGACCAAGATGAGAAGGGTGAGACTAGAGCTCTGAACCTCTATTTCTAATGTAAAAGTGGAAGTTAAATGTTCACATAACGACAAACAGTATTAAATATTAACAGAATAAGCACGTGTGTGTGTTTACATACAGCCAATGTAACTGTTTATGGTTTCAGGTGAAGGGGCAGAGAAAGGTGAGATTCTGACAGGAGTTCACGGGACACTGTCAGCTTCACGCATGGTGACGCGCCTACGGAATCCAGAGAGTAAACTCAGTTTGCTAAAGAGCCACCAGGTGGCATCAGCGATTCACGAGGCTAATAAGGAATACAAAGAGGGCAAAGAGGTAAGGGCTTATAAAAGACACTTTATACTTGCTTATGGTTTGAAGGGTTACTTTCATGTTCATTCACACTTTTCCTTCTTTTTTTTTTTACACCCGTGTGTGCAGGTTATAGTGCTAAACGCACAGGGAGAAGTTACCCGTCTAAACTCTCGCTGTGCCAAAGACCCCGTTATGAAAGGCGCCCTGGGTTCCCTCTTTCGATTAGGCCAGGAAGGCAAATACAGAGTCTACCAGAACCAATACAGCACCAACACCCTGGCCCTCAATAAGCACCAGCACCGCGAGGATCACGACAAGCGCAGGCACCTCTCACACAAGTTCTGCTTTACTGCTGCCGGAGAATTCAAATGGAACGGCGCCATCTACGGCTCCAAAATCCTGATCATCTCCACGCTAAGGCTGACCATCATCCAGCTGGAAAATAACATCCCTTCACCCTTCCTGCACCCTAACTGGGACTCCCATAGGTAGAGTATTAAGGCCTCGATAGTTGCTTTTTTGTTTCGAGAAGCATTCCGTTCACACACTTGTAATGTTCTCGGAGTGTTTATCAACATGACACCAGTAACACAGATGGCTTGGTCTGATCAAACAAACAGAACTTGTGACGCTAGTGAATCCAGAGTTGTATGTGATGATTAGGATGTTATGGGTCAGCAGGAATTTAACTGGAAATCCCGTCTATGCGCACATGCCTCTACTTTTTAAACACAAATCTGTGAGCCATCTGGTGTGCTTCTAAGAGCCACTAAGAAAATAATTCTTTGGCCGAGGACTGCAGCTATTGATTCTTTTTGTAATCAAGTGCTCTATTTTTTATTCCAGCATTTAATAAAGTATTGAATAAGAAATACTTTAGTTTTACTAAATAGCAAAAATAAGTATATGAACTATATCTATGAATACTAATAAATAACTAATGAAGTTTTTTTATTAGCAGGTATAAATGATGTTTTTATGACCATGTGTATTGTTTCAGGTCAAACTGGAGCAGAGCAGTGCAAATGTGCAGTAAGGCGCGGGAGTTTGCTTTGGCTTTAGCCATCCTGGAGTGCTCCATCAAACCCGTGGCTCTGCTGCCCATGTGGAAGGATTCGCTTGGACACACACGGTAAAAACGGCACCAGTCGGGTTTTCATGATCCAGTTCGAATGCTTGAATTACAGAGTCATGTAGCCTTATTTATTTATTTTAAATACATAATCTAGTTTCAAGCAACCTCTTTTCTACATGAAGGAACCACAGTGGCATAGTCAAATCCCCATATTTTAAATGTGGTTGTTCTGTCAAAACATATTACATATAATGAAGATTCTTTTTTCAACTTCTCCATCACGTGTGCATCAACCAGACAAATTTTAATGCATTTTAAAAGCTCAAACATTTTGCACGCCAGGCGGCTCTTTTCGGGTTTTGATTACGTAAAAGGAAAAAATCGACTCTGCTTGAAAGAACCTATAGACAGTTTGTAATAAACTGGAGATCAAGAGCAGAGTCGGTTTCCGTGTCTCTCTGTTACGGTCTCATGTTTGCTGCCAGCGCTGTAGGACGTGTTTGCCGTGTCTGATGGTTTTCTTCATCAAATCAAAAGCGCCGTTTAATCACCTCGCGCTGGATCCGTTTCCTCAAAGCCGGCCGCACCGCAAACGTTTCACGCGAGGATGTTTGCAGAGCTTCAAAGCACCGGTCTGTGTTGTAAACTAATATTTGCGCAGTGTAGACGTTGCACTTAAATTAGGGCTCATAGCGAAGGCACTTCCGGCCCGGAGCGTTTGTTTTTTGCCTCGGAGGGGTTAAGGGCTACAGAGTCTTGATGTTTTCTTATCCAGACCCACCGTGAGCTATTTACACGAGTGTTGGGAATGGAGCTGTTCCAGAGAAAACCCAGGAGTTACTGTAGTGGCTCTTTCATTCAGCTGGAACTGAGGCTGTTTGTAAGTGGGGGAAAAGTGGCGCTTGATTGGCTGAGGCCTAGGTTTGATGTTCGTGTGTGTGTTGTGTTACTGGCTTTAGATGACTTTTGATGATTTGTTTTACTGTGTGTGTGTGTGTGTGTGGCGTAGGCTGTACCGGATTACGTCTCTCGAGCGGGAAGAAAAGGAGAAGGTGAGGAAAAGGGAGAAGAAGCTGGAGGAAGAAGAGACGATGCAACAAGCCACCTGGGTCAAATACACCTTCCGTGTTAAACACCAGGTGAGCTCATCATGTCTTACGTTGAGGTCTGAGACATACCCTGACATTTTGGGTCCGGTTGATCCCTGGAAGTTCTGGGGCAACACGGTAGCACCCAGTATTTTGTCACCTTGTGCTTTGGAATCATCCTTTATAGTTAACCAAATCCGTGCAGCGAAACACAAATTTACACACACTAAGGGGCGGCAGTGAGCACACGTGTCCAGCACAGTGGGCAGCCTAAGCCTTGGCGTTCAGGTAGCAGTTAAGGCTCTCCAGTCTCAGAATTGAATCAACCTTTCGATTACAAATCCAGTTCTCTAACAACCATGATACCCTTATGCTGAGGGCCCTTCCTGGCAAAAACGTCTTATTTAGCAAGGCTAAACAACCCGGCACACAAAGCTCTGGTGTGTCCCTCTTAGCATTACAGAACAACTAGAGGAAATTTGGTGTTATGTCGAAATCCTGCTGCCCCCCCCCACACACACACACAAGAGAAACATTATTTAATCTCAGTTATATAAAGAAAATCATGTTATAAATAAGCTTTTTGAATATAAATGTCAAGTGTTTCTGCAACGTGAGGGGCATATAAGCAAAAACGATTCATTCTGGTCTCCCAAAACAGGACAGAAAAGGGCTGCCATAGCCTTGCCTAGACTTATTGTTTAATGTCCAACATGCTAAAGTGCAGTAGTCTAGACCAGGGGTCACCAACGTAGTGCCCGCAAGGACCTCATGAGTCGCTTGCAGGACTGTTCTAAAAAATAGCTCATTATAGTGACACAGGTGAGGTGTATTATTTTTTTTGTTGCTATTCTTTTTTAAATCACACTTGCATTGGTTTAAATTATAAAATTACAATATATGTATTATATTGTAGCGATCGCTTAATGTTATGGGTTATGTATGTGTTTAATGTTATGAGTGCTCTGTTCACATGTTCTAGTTATTTATGCTTCGTGTGTGGGGGGGTGCTAAGAGGGGAGGGAGGAGCCTAGTACCGGTGTGTAGGGAGCGAGAGAGTGTTCGGGATTGAACCGGTGTGTGTGTGCTCCGATGTTCCGGCCGATGTTACGAGGAAAATGATGGTGGAAATGTAACCGCGAGTTATCCGAAGGTGTTAATAAAACAGGACTTTTGTTTACATCCGTCTCATCCTTTCCGCGCGACCCACAGACGTTACAGTATATAATTATTAATAGTAACATGTAATTAAAGGCTATAAATTTGTGACTTCACAAGTGTGTATCAAACTGGTCGCCCTTCGCATTAGTTGGTACCCCAAAAGTAACCCTCAGCTTCAAAAAGGTTGGTGACCCCTGCTCTAGATGATGTTGTCTTTATCGTTTATATCTTCCATGTTTCTTTTTCTCTTTATTCCGTTTACTCACTATGGACTTGTAAACATCAGTTATCAGCTCGTTCTGTAGTCTTTTAGGCAAGCGTGAGCCAACCTGCTTCATGTCTGCACAATGTTAACTAATTAGATTGTACACAACTAACGAAGCACACTTCAGACACCAGTTGTGTTTGGCTGAGAAAAACATGATGTCAAGTGTGTTTTTATTTTCTACATTTCTTAAATCTGCTTTTAATCTTCGAGTGTTTGCACACCTTTTTCACAAATCTCATTTTCCTGGCACGACCAACAAACTCTACTTTAGGTGTGCGTGTGTGTGTGCATGTGTAGGACCACATAATCTGAGAAGCAGGAACACACACACAATCATTCAGATCATTCACTTTAAAATCCTTTGAAGGGTTTCAAAGTCAAGTAAACTGTTCCCAAAAAAGCAAGCTCTTAAAAACAACCCATGCACAAATAATATTCTAAAACTCATTTTGTTTCATTATTGATTGCTATTGATTAATCAAGGAAACCCTAATTAAATGATTACAGTGAAAATCTAAAGCAGGATTCATCTCTAAACCTTTTACAGGACATAAAATGTTGCAAAGCAAATCCACCGATGTTTGCTTTTTAAATCATGCTTGTTGTTGTTCCTTATGGGGTAGACTGTCTGTCACAGGAACAGAGTCACATGGTTCAATTTATGAATAAATAAGCCTATTTTGGACTGAATGTGAAGATGACTTGTGTCATTGAAATGAGAGGATGTCTATGTTGATCCAGGATTTAAAAAAAGAAGGTGAATCATATGACATGTTGCCGATATACTTCATGATTTTTGTTGACTAGTGTGGTCTAGAGCTTTGCAGTTAAAAGCGAACCCTTTAAATGCTCTTCAAATTCTGCTTTGCTTGTCCATTTTCAGGTTATTGAAACTACTAAAGAGTAAAATCCAAGTAGTAATTAAGACTGAAATGTTTTATATTTAAAGGTCTGGAAGCAGAAAGGAGAGGAGTACAGAGTAACGGGTTACGGGGGCTGGTTCTGGATCAGTAAGACCTACGTCCACCGTTTCAGTCCTAAGTTACCCGGCAACACCAATGCCAATTACCGTCAGCAGCTGGAAGGTAATTTCATCTTTGTGTCAATTTCATCCCGTTTTTACATCCTGTGCGGTGGTATTTTTACAGCTTGTGCGGTGAAGAAGAAGCTGCGTCGTCAGACGTGGTATGAATGACACCCCATTTAGTGCACTGTTTCTGTAATGGGAATGCAGCACATATCTCTGCAGAATAATGCTTAATGTTTAACTTATGCTAGCTAGCATTGTGCAACTAATATGTTGATTTATTACTAAGCCCGTAACAAACCTGACTGTCGACGATTAAAAAGCACCACTTGCAAAACCTTCATTTTATTCTCTGTGTATAGATACTGCAATCACAGCCTACCTTAATTAAATTGGCAAAATGAGCCAACCAGCATCAAGCGGTTGTCAGGTTTTAAGAAGCTATTTACTTATATATAATATAAAATCTATAACTGGCTAAATATATTTACTTACGTGGCTAGGGTTAATTAGTACAGCCATCTCTGAAAGTAATTTGCATTTTAATTGTTGCAATTTGTAAGGTCAAATGCTTTGAAATAATGGAAAAAAAATTAACAGCCATTTTTCTTCACAGCTAGGAACAATTCGGCAGATTCAAGCACGATAAAAAACATCAACACAAGTCCTGAAGTCCCTGAGAGCCACAAATCCGAGGAGCCTGAAAAAAAGTTAAACGAACAAACAAAACAAGAGGTAGAAGAGATGGCGACTGGAGTGGATATCCAGCACAACGTGAAAGAAGGTAGCAACTGTTCCAACCAGACTTTACTTTTTATATATTTACATTAAATTGAGTTTAGAATTCTTTTTACTCATTTAGAACACATATTTTACCTAATCCGTGCTGTGAAACACATGTTTAGACGCAGTAGTAAACACACAGAGAGGTATAAGTTGATCTTTTCTCGAGTCCGAAGCTGAATATAAATAGTTGTTATTGGTATATTATAAAAGTTATTGGTTCATGTGTTCATTTATCCTCTCTGAAGGTGATACAAGTACATTAAACCTACATATTAAAAAAGATGCAGGCTTACCCACACCCGAACAAAGACCTTTTAACTACGACGTTGTGGACGTGAGTGAAGGTTTCCTGCTACGGACAGCCTACAAGCAGAAGGTCAAGCCCGCCAAGCTGGACGAGCTGCTCGAGCACCGGGTTCGGCAACAAGACACCGAGGCAAAACAGAAAAAGCCTGACGTTTCTGCCAGTCCGAAGGTCGTGATCCAGAGACTTAAGTTTAAAATGGAACCGCACGGAGTGGTAGCCACAATACGGCCTGAAGAAAAACCTGAAGTAAAAAATGGGATTGTATGCAAACAGGAGTCTGACAAAGTGACTGATGCGCTACCTACTGGGGAGAACGGAGTTGGGTGCGGTGAAAAGGATTGTGAAGGAAAGTCTGTTACAAGCAATGCAGTTAATGAATCTGTTATAAATCCTACGTCCTTGCAAATGAATGGACAAGATGAAAAGAAATCGGTTTTAAATGAGATGCCAAGCAAGGATACGATGTTAAATCTGAATAATGATCGAGGGTTAGATGATGATCGAAAGCCTTTATCACTTAAGGAATCGTTGAAGCCATTGGTTAATGGTAGTACTGTTCTGAATAGCGAGATGAAAAAGATTAACAGCACAGACGTCACAGAGAGGAACCCAGACTATCTACCCCCACAGAAAGTTCCTCGTCTTGGAGACACAGTCGAAGATCTGGCCTTATCCTCCCCAACCATCCCGAAAGCAGATTCAACGCTTGATCCTAAAGAGCAAACCAGCCTGAAAACGAGGCTGGATGAGGAGCATAAAGGCTCCCAGGCAACAATCGTTCCCTCTCCGGTGCTCTCCACCGAGGAATCTAGCCTTAGTAACGACTTTGCAGACACTAACTGCAATGGAAGATCGAACACACCAGTTGTAACCACAGCAACATCGATAGGCACAGAGTCACAACCAGTTGGCTGTAATTCCATCGGCTCGATCAACGACAGCACAGTAACCGAGGAGACAAAACCCCCCGTTACACATCTGCTAACAGATAGCTCATCAGAATCACGCAATCCGTTAACACAGACGCACTCCACACAAGACCGGGTACAGCTGGTCCGCTTCTCCAGCACTAAGAAGGCACGCTCGGAATCCGCTCTGCCATCGCATCGCAAATTTGTCACTAAGAGCTGCAAGAAAAGCATCTTCGTTCTGCCCAGTGAAGAACTTAAAAAGATCGCTCGCAAGGGCGGCTTCAAGGAAGTGCCGGTGTTCAGCTACAATGCCAAGCCGGCTCCAGACGTCTGGCCGTACACTGCTCCCAGACCCACATTCAGCATCACCTGGAGGTGAGTCGAAATGTTTATGGCAATGTTTCTTGTTTTTAATATTCAACTAATAGTGGTAATTAGTGGTAAACTAAATTATTAATTAAGATCAACAAAAGGCATGCCCAAAAATACACATTATATTCTCTATATAATGTTTCTCAGTGGACAAGCCGTTAATGCATGTAGACAAAAGACAGCTTGTTCTAACATCAGTGTAGAGATTTGGCCAAAATGTCAGTATCACCGATTTTAAGCTACTTGCTTTCTATTCAAAACCCATAAGCAATAACAGGAGGCTCAAATTCATGCTTCAAATACACTGTCGAGTCACATGATTATGGTCCTCTTGTAGACGGGGCATGAACATGGTGCAAGCAACAATCAAGGTGGTCACACTGATGCTCGGTTGGGTTCAATTTTAGGGAGGGTGTCAGGATAATACTTGCAAATCTACACCCATCCACACCAGGGAAGACTGTTAGCGTGTGTGGATGGCAGTGCTAGCGTGTGTGCGTCTGTGTGTGTGCGTGTGTGTGTGTGTGTGTGTGTACGTGTGTGTGTGTGAGTATTTTACTGGAGTATTTAATTTTTAGGTACGTTTACTTTAACTTTATCTATTTTTCAGAGTCGAATATCTTACTTTTTACTCCACTGCATAATGAATGTCTGGCGTTGTTTTTGTCTCATGTGTGCTCTATATACGTTTTTATAAACTAAAATAGTTGTGTAATCACACCAATCAAGTTACAGCTCGTGCTTTATTAAAAGTGTGTGGGCTTCAACGTAATGATCCAGTGGAAAAAATGAAATTAAACCCAAACTTATCACAGCTCCCCTGGTCTTATTTAATATAATTTTGAATTTAATTAAAAGTGCCTTCAAATGTAATTTCACGGCTGTTCTGTTCTACCTAATGGACAAAGGTTACCTTCAGTATTTTAATGATTTAAATATAATTTAAATAGATATCAGTGTTAGACTAATGAATGGCATTTTATTGAAATAGTGGTGAACCAAGAGAAGTAGAAGCTCAGTAGGTAAGATGTTAGATTTCTAATCAGAAGCCTCCGGAGTTCTAATCCTGGCTGTACTTGGACCTCCACTGGTTACAGGTATCGTCTTCAGACGGCAAATTCGTTAGCAGGGGTGAGTCTGATGCTGCGTCTGCTTTGGGCATGTCTTCGCTGGGACGACATGGCAGTGAAACCGTCTAATTCCGGGACCACACGCACAGGTAATGTGAGACACACACACACACTGCAGTGTGTATCGTCTTTATTATTAAGTATTCTATTAGGTAATAAATGATACATTTGTATTGATCATTTCTTCTACCATGATTATCTTTGATAAATACTTTACTAGTTGAAATAAAAATCATTTGGAATGTATTTGCACGATGCAGAAACAACCGAGTCCGAGATCACCACCACGGAGATAATCAAGCGCAGAGATGTCGGCCCTTATGGAATTCGATCTGAATATTGCATCCGCAAAATCATCTGCCCCATCGGGGTCCCAGAAACCCCAAAGGGTAAGAATAGTTTTATTAGCTTGACTTTAAGTTCTAAGTGTTTGGTTGTTTTATTTAGCATCTATTTATTTTATTATACAGTAGCAGTCAAATGTTTGGACACACCTTCTCAATGACACCGTATTTCCATCTGAACGTTTTACAATTGGAACACGTTTCTGAAATAATGGCAGAAAAAACTACAGCTATTCATATACATTCATAAAAAAACGTTTAGATCATTCATCAACGTGCTGAAGAGAAACGAGCTTTTTATTTTAACATGGACTGATTGAAATGAATCAGCTGCGATTCTGTAAAATGAATCAGAAATGCCACCACTTGCAAAAATGCACGTGTTCGTGGAGTCGTGCTCACATGCCATGTACAAAACGTAATGCTCAGACAGAGAACAGAATTCCTATTATTATATAATGATAAAATCATTACCTTCAATGAGACTAACTGGACTGTTTTATTTCTGGGGTTGTTGTTTTTTTTTTTTCAGAGACATGCACGCCGCAGAGAAAAGGTCTGCGTTCCAGCGCCCTGCGGCCCAAACCACCCGAGCCCAGCAAGCAAGAAGGGCCGATCATCATCGAGACTTGGGTGCCCGAGGAAGAGCTCTTATTGTGGGAGATCCGAGCATTTGCAGAGCGGTACAAGACACAAACAACTTCCTTTGATAATTATTTCATTTAGTTGAGTTTAGATTATTCAATCATACCTGTACCATGTTGTGCTGCTGCTGCGTATCACATTGTTTTCTTTCTTTGTGTGCTGGAACTAGAGCCGAGAGAGAGAAAGCCCAAGTCGCTGAGCAGGCCAGGGTCAGTGCTCGAAGAAAAGCTATGGAGCTTCAACAGCAGGTCGGGGGATGTTTCAAATAATTCATACAACACTTTAATACATTACAATGTATTTCAGTAACCTTGTTGTGTATTTTTACTAGTGGTGGGACTCGATTAAAAAATTTAATCGAGTTAATTACAGGGTCTGTAATTAATTAATCGCAGTTATTTTGCTACTAAAATTTTAAATGAATGCACGTATATTCTTAACAACAAACATGTTTATTGCTTTTTGAAATGTTTTTTTTATTGTTATTAAATGAA
>JAOTRQ010098448.1:0-10351 GCA_028565875.1 Hoplisoma paleatum
TATATATATACATGCATATAAGTGCATATATATATATATATATATAATATAAGCGACTGCTGGCCATTCAAAGAGGGGAAAGCTCATTGTCAGCTTACATCATAAATCATCCTGTGATTAAATGGTGGTGTAGATCTCAAAATAGCTGTTAATCAACGAGGGGTTCAGCCTTTTGACTGATCATCCAATCATCTTGCAGAAGCTACGCGTACAGACCCACCCATAGCTCCATTCACCCCCAGAGACATGCAGCATGCAGGAGCAGGACAGGTTTGAGGCATTTATCCAATGACCGGCGTGTTTTGTAGCAATGAATGCAGTCCAGTTGAAATGAATAGACACTCTATGAGCAAATGTATCAACACTATGGGAATGTATAAAGCTGATTCTGAACGAATTCGAAATTGCAGTTGATGAAATGTTAAAACAAATGTACATATTTGACAATTTCATTTTTGAAATTTTAGGGGAATGTCAATGTATTGCTATAGAAATCTGTAAAGAATTCTAGCTGCAAAGAGTGGACCAACATCTTATTGAACCCTATCGATTATGAATGAGATGTCAGTTAAGCTCATATGTCAGTCAAGGCAGTTGAGCAAATACTTTTGGTAATGTAATATTTGCATTTATGCATTTTATTCACATTTTATCATGCATATACAGGATACATGTTAATGTAGCCAAATGCTACACATTTGCATTTACAAAATGTAAATGCCTCTAGGGCAAAACCACAGATTTAACAATAAAAAAATCAGTACCAGTGCATGTCTTGTACAAAAGCAAAGATTATTTGATCGTTTAAAATATTTATTTGTAATATATTTTTACATTTTACTCCCTTCTCCCTTTCTATAATTTTTATTTTTGCATTAATGGCCAGATTTTTTCTCATACCACTAAAATGGAACACTTAAAAAGAAAACAAATAGCCCCAGAGATTGGTTATATGGTGCTTTCGGCTATAATCCACACCCATGCAATGTTTATGGTCACCTGACATGTTCATAGCCATTGTACTAATAGGAGAATATAGGAGTTGTAAAGAAATTTGCTAAAAGACATTTATTCTGTGTTATTTTCGGCTCATGCAGTATATTTTATAAATCTTTAACCCCTCCAGAGAAGACATTTTAATTAGCACATAACATTGAATATTTTATCATGGTGAATCAGATTGATATGTTCAATGGTAACATCAATACATCGACATGGAGGAGAGGATCTATGTATATCACGTAACAATCACAAAGCAAACAATTCATTTTATGAAAAGAAATAAAAACATCGCAAGTGGGGCTGGTCTTTGTTCTGTTGTTATTATTATTCTGTCACAGTCTGTCACACCTAAACCATGTTGAAGTTGACGGCTTGAATAAAAATGTAAATGGATAACAAAAGATTATATTATCCATCCTTATATGTTTATTATACTCTACATGTCTATACATATAGTGTATATGCTTATTTTTGTTTACATCTGAGTCATATGTGTGCATTTTGTATGACAATAAAGTATTTTTTTGCAGCACGTTGGAACACCTTACTTAACAAAAGGTTTTCACTTGAGCACAAATAAGTAGGTTAGAAGATAGAGGAAGTATTAATTTCACAGTCAAAGCTAAACTTAAACAACAAAACAATGTGTAACATAGGTCACGTGTAAAAATGGGGATTTCCAGAGGAGAAAAACAATAAAAACAAGGAAGATCAAGTACTGTTTATTTACATTATGTTTGTTCCTTGAACGCTACTCTCAGTTAGAGTTAGATTGTACCTTCACACACTGGTTCCACTTTATAAAGTGTATTTAAGCAAGGATTATAATAGAAAAGAAAAGCTGGGTTGTTAAAATTAAATGATCAGTTAGATGTATTTGTATATTCTGTTTGAAGCACATGGCTCACTAGACCTTTAGGCTTGAATTTAAGCAATGATTTTAAAATGGATAACATTGTTCCTTAGCGATCCCATTATTACATTTAATTACATTCACCAAGTACATCCAAAAACAGACGTCAGTTAGACAATTATTTTTCCAAGGGGCTTTTTTTTATAAATAAAAAATCATTTTTGCTGCTGAAAATTTATTTCATTTATCATTATTTATCCATTCTAGTGGCCAGACTGGCAGCGAATGGACCAGTGGCCACGTTGAGTTTGGAACCAGGAAGTTAATTGCTAATGTGCTGGTGAAAAATCCAGATGTTTTACATATACATCTGTATAAAGAAAGCATTATTACATAAGTACATATGGCTGAAAACTTTGGAACCTGGAAATACATGTGAATCATTAGAGATGAAACTGCCTTATAGTGCATTGTTTTATGGATGGTTAATATTTGAGTGTTTTTAGTGTAGTTTTGTTGTTTTTGTTGTCCCACCACAAAATCAATTTTACTTCCATCCTGGACTCTCAGTAGATCAGGATTTGTCTGCAGAACCCATTTATTTCAGATCAGCAAACATGTAATCAGCAGTGTAATTAACAGGGCCTTCCCTTATCTACTAGTGACAAATGAACGTTAATAGTGATGCTTATTTTGGGTGATATCAAGCTGGGCGGCTATGATAGGATGGCAGAGGAATGGGGGATTGTATTTAAATGTCTTAGTCCTTTATAAACATGCTGTTTATATTCAAAGGGGACACTGCTTTTAAACAAGAATATATCTATGGGCTCTACAAAACATTTACAAGAATTTTTTTGCAGAAAGTTACTCTCACATAAATATATATTACAAATTCTCTACCGTGTAACCTGGGTTATATATGCTCTATTTTTGAGCTATTTTTTTACAAGCATTGCAAAAATGATATAAAAGTAACTTGATCATGTAGAGACTGGGTTTGGAAATCAGAACAAGAGAACGGCAAGACACTTACCTTACTGGAAAAAAACATTCATACGGCGAAGACAAAAGTAAGTATTTGAAAAAGTAAATATGACGTAAATGTCTGTAGTTTTGTCTGCTTTTTAGTAGCCATAAATTTGCAGACAAAACCTTCTTAAACATAGATCCTTATCAACTGTTGCATTGCAGCCAACAAAACACAACACAACTGTAGGACTCCTTTACTGGTAACCGTACCGATCATCTCATGAATGGAGAAAGTAATTCCAGCACCCGAATGGTATAGCTTGTAGTTAGTTGTGATGTAATAACTAGCTGGTAAATCATGTAGTTATTACATCGCAAAACTACAGAAGTCAAAATACTTTGTTTTAACTAACACCAAAATATTTTAATTTGGATTAATTTGATTCAAACGTGTACTGTATACAGGGGTGGAAGAGATCCACATGTTTAAAAGTGAAATTTATATAATAAGTCCCCTTTAAATCCCAGAACCAAAATGTACAGCACTTACACTCACTGCTACAAGTGATTCATTTAAACAGTTTCCCTATTTATTTTAAACTCCTTCTCCCCTTCAGATATGGATAGTTTCAGAATAAAAGATCTGCTATTTAAAAGCAAGTGTTGCCACAGGTCCTATGTTGTCATGCATGTATATAATTTGTGAGCCAATATTACAATGTCCCGTACCCTTTAAGGAATTGCAAGAAATAAAAAGTATTCATGTACCAGTTTAGCAAATAGTCTAATCATGATGTTTGCAACCTAGTGGGATCAGCAGGAAATGTTATGGCAGTCTTGGTGATGCGATTACAAGGAAATGGCCACTATTTTCCCTTTAGCTTCCTCCTGGCTCGCTTATTCTTAACTCATTTAAATGTTTAAAGGTATACATAAATATGGATATAACTATATTGTGTACTATGTTAGCACTTTATATAATCCTATGTATGCTTGTTATCATGGATGTATGTTATACATTTGTGTATATTAATACAAAAAAAAATCTTTGTGTGTTTAGTACATAAAAAATGTGATGTAAGGCATTATGATCACTGACAAAAACACTGAATATGTCATCATCATTGCAGCTGTTAGATATATAAAGTGTAAGTAAACATGTTCTCTTCAATGGTGATGTAGAAACATTACGATCGTTTGACCAAGACCAAATTCTCATGACTTGATGACTGTCTTAGTGCATCAATTGTATTTGAAACATTTATGAAAGCAATGATTTATACATTTGCTATATCTTGCAAATGTTATTACATTTGCTAAGCTCATGTTGATCTATTTCAGGATTGCATTTGCAACAGAGCAAGATAAAAGCTCAGGACTCACTGACCAGCCAGGACATTGAGTCCCTCTTGCAGACCTTAAGTCTCCACTTAGTTGGTCAATACTGACTCATCTTAGATGCTCGAATCACCTCAACTGGCAACGATTCTTCGCCCATACTGCTGAGCTCCTATTCGGTAACAAGCTAAAAAAAAACTCAGCAACTTATATCTGTGATCTCATTCTTTTAGTAATTACCCAAAGCTCATGGCTACAGGTAAGGGCAGAGACATAGATCGTCTGTTAAATCGAGAGCTTTGATTTATGGCTGTGCTCCACCTTTACCATTATGGTCTATTACAGGGACCACATTACTGCTGATGCTGCATCTATTATACAGTCAATCTCACAATGAATTCCCCATCACTTATGAAGAAGACTTTAAGATACTTGAACTTCTTTATTTGGGGTAGGTTCTCATACCATGCTAAAAAGAAAAGAAAAAAGTATTTTTTTTGGAAGCTGGTAAGCTATGGAAGGGTCAGTTGTGGCCTGGTGGTTAGAGAACTGTGCTTGTGATTGGAAGGTTGCTGGTTTCATTCCGAATGTGACAGGTCATGACTGAATTGCCCTTGAGCCAGAAATCGAACCCTTCCTAACTGCCTCCCAAACACAGTGGCTAGGGCTATTAGTGTGTGTAAATGTGTGTTTCACTACATGGATTCGGTTAAATGTATAGGAATCATTCCACTATGGAATTACTATTATACATTATGTGGACTAACAATAAAACAGAAAAATTTTCTTTTTTCATTTGGCTGCTTTTGGTAGGGGTCGCCTCAGCTAATCTACAACATATAAGGTGTCTTTAGTTAATCTGGTTTTATGTTTTTGGACTGTAGGAGTAAACCAGACCACTCTTAGTAAACCTACACTAGCACAGAAAGGATCCGAACTGCCCCATTCCACTTGGGGATTGAAACCAGGACCTTCTCACTGTGATGTGACGATCGTCACTGTCTTGATTTTTTAAACAAGCTTCATTAATTGGAATATACTGAGAAATTCAATAAGTGCTCTAGATAGACAACTTTTCTTTGCCCATGTCATTGCCTGATCCATTGTTTCCGCAAGATAAGCCACTGGTGCTTTTTACTCAGGAAAATGATATCTCTTAGCTTCCCGATTCACTGCTTCTCTGCACAACCCTGTACAGAGTATCAGTGTAGCCATCAAAGGGACTCATTCTCTCACTCTAATGACATTATAATGTTGTCTGGGGGAAAAAAACAGATGACCCATCAGTGCACGTTAATTAAAAAAAGTCTCTTGGGATTTGTCCGTAATTGCCTATGAAATTTGAACGATCTTTTTTTATCAGAAAATGCCTACGTTTAATGTTATACACTGACGTCATTCCTTATTCATTAAATTGTACCAATAATTGTCAGAATGGGCATTTTAGTGTAGATTTTTTTAAGCACGAGAACTGAAGCTTGGGGTGATGTTCATGGAAATTTACTAAAAGCATTTCTATAGATGAAAGATAAACGGTTTTGTGAGAATGGTGAATAATGTCACTTTGACTTCGTACTAAAATATCACTTGTGACAACTGATGAATAAAAAACAGAAGATGCGTCCCATTCTTTCAGGCCACCCTATTACCATGCTCTATGGTGCCTAGAGTGTTGATTAGATGCATATTGTCTTAGACAGTACCATTTGTCCAGACAGGATTCCTCACAAGCAAATTCCCAACGGTCTGTGATTTTGACCAGTGATCGCAACCTACTTGCTTTGCTGCACGCACACATGTACACGCTCAGTGTATTAGTATGCAGCAGGCATTTCAGTTACACACGTAAATACGCAGGCATGTCATGGTTAACAATGATTCACTCCACGAGTTATTTTCCCATTGACATCAAATCTCCAAAAGTTTGGTCTGCATGGAAAGTGCAAAAAAACAATTCTTATAATTATGTTGACTTGTAACACCAGTTCTAAGCTCAGATAAATAGGAGGTGTGCAACAGGATGGGTGTAATGTAATGCAATAATGTGAAGCAGCCAAAATGGTTCACTGAAGTAAACAAAACAAAATAATCGAGCAATTCTATTATGCAAAACCACATGATAAACACATTATGTCATGGTTGTGGATGAACAGGGTAAATTTTCAAGGAGGAATTTGAGATCATATTTGTCTCTAGAAATAGGAAATTATTTATTTTAAGAAGTTATTTGATTTTAAAATACAGGGACACTATGACAAATAATATGAAGTCAACAACAGCCGTCTTCATTTATCGTAGATGAATCATTTATATAAAAACATCGCTACAAAATGTTTTACCTAAGAAAAAGCTGTGTGAATATATGTGAGTTTTGGCATGGTGGCTTAGTGATTAGCACTGTTGTCGCAGGTTTTTTTTTTTTTACGGTGACCCGGTGCTTTTGCATGTTCTTGCCATGTCTGTGTGGGTTTCAAGTTAATTAAAATGTTACTGTTTGTCTCTGTATCATGCAACAGACTGGAAACATGTTCAGGTGTTTAATGTATTCTACAGTGTTTATCCTACCATGAAATTAAAACAAAGTAAATGCTGGTAAACTATATAATGAATAGATAAATATCTGTGTTCGTCTTTATTGCCATAGAATTATTAATAATCTGCATACTAACCTTTCCCCTAGTGATAGCACTTGTTGACTCACTTCGTGAGCACTTGTTGTCCTCCACCTTTAGTCAGGGCGGGTTGGTCTTTTATAGTGTCACACGTGCCAACATTTACTATTAACAGAGTTTACTATCTCTAGATCCTGAGCAGGTGATAGATAATCATCCCAACTGTGCATAGAAAACAGTGTGACACAGTGTGGACAGTCTTGCAAAATAACACGCTATACTTCAACTTCAAGGTTATGAACAGTTCATTTATATTTAAGTTGCACAATGAATGCTATAGAAATGGACAATGAAAAGTATAATCCCAAGAATGGAACAGAGTGTATTCTTTTTACACATCATCACCAAACATCTACCTCAAGTACACATTAGGAACAGATCTACGTGACCTGTAACACTTATATACATAAGGATATGCCACTTCATGACATCACTATCCATGTCTATATGCTTTCACGGAATTTATTCACATTCTTTAATTTAACCATGCGAATTACTTTAAAATAATTCAACTTAATTATTATTAATTTGATTTATTTTAAATCAATATTACAAGCGCTTAATATTTAGCTACATTAATACTTCATGAAGTCATGAAATGTAAATAGAAGTAGTCAAAATCTATTAAGACATTAAGACTAAATATTGGCTACCATTTCAACTAGGAGCACTGACAGTTCCAAACATAATGCAAAGCTAGAACAAGGGGCATTTTAGACACATTTAAATATTGGGGGAGGCATGTTCCCCAGTGTATTTTGCGATTATGACCTTGTTACTACAACGTTATTACTTTATGATGGTTGGCTGCACAGATGGGTCAGCTATTTTCATTGTCCTCTGTCACATTTCGCCTACTGCCGACTAACCCCTGATAATGTAATCTATGTTGTGATGCTGTCAAGCCATCTTATATTGCCTGTTTGTAAAAGACCAAAATGATTAATAAAAGTGCACGTAGATACAATATAATGTCTTTAATTCACTCAGATTGAAGAGAAATTTGTATGTAGCATTGAGTGGAGATCCTAATGTGACTCTCCTGTTATTCTCAGTCAGAGGTGCATCACTAAAGTAAGGGTTAGAGGGTAATCAAGGGCACTATGTGCACCATCGTGATGGCCACAGAAATGCAATGCCTGCTGTCAGTATTAATCAATGAGGAAATATCAACTTGTTATAGGATGTGGAAAAGAAAAATACATTTCACCAAAATTTGGTTTGTGCCATGATGGATTTACAAGCTCTTTGAAGCAGGATTATATCAGGTGGTTGTAACTTTTGCTTTCAGTAATGTTGAAATAAATAATATACCAAGATTACTATTTATCGAGATCTTTAATGTAGGAGTTTCATGTTTTTTGAGAGTTCTGCAGCCTGAAGCACTAAAGCACCATATAGCTCTTTCCTTAACACTAATAATACTAATTCAATATATATGATCGTCAAATAGCTTATGTTACATTTAACTTGGGTAAATTGGCTAGATTAACAGCAAATGTTTTTTTCAGTGTGCTACATCTATATTACATGTGCTCATGAAAAGTAATCATAATTTTTCATTATTATTATTCATATTATTTTATTTCTTTATTTTAATTTCCACAGCTTTTTTTGTTCAGATTGTAAAAATGGTTACGAATTTCTAAACCTTGTCTGATTTATTATTGTATGATGTAAAATGGTCTTAGAAAAAGGCAAAGCTAAAAGTCTAATGCATAAAAGAACTATGCCGCAGGGGTTGTGACTTAGATTGAGCATTGCACTGAAGTTTGCTCATTGAATAGTTCTGGAGGACTGTAAGTTATCCTTTGAGCCACAATGGGCCCCTATAGCACTCCCAGAAGGTGGTCATACTAACAAATTGGCATTCTGAATGGAGTTTGACAAAGCTTTTTCAAGAGTCAATTTCTGGGCAGTTTTGCCTCAGAGTTCTTAAAAGAAATAGTTAAACACAAACAGCAGAGACCCTTGATGATGTGCCAAGCCAGACCACCCATGGGCTTTCAACTGCACAACATTTGAACAACACTAGAGGCACAAAATATGTGAAACTTGTGTTTCTTTTCACCAAGGTAAGTGTGAGAATAAAGGAGTGAATGAAAGAAATAGGCTTACGAGGTACATAATGACTGGGCTGAAATCGCATCCCAGTTGAACTTTCTGGCTGGTAATCACCACAAGCAAGAAGTTACACAAATACTTTGTGCTTATAAGCAGTATAGCCATGGATGAGTTATTTATGTCAGAATATCTAAGCTTGTCTGCTTTTCTGGTAACTTGGTTCCATTGGAATTGGCCTGGTAGCATTCTGCATTACTGAAACAAACAACCCCAAATCAGAAACATTGGAACAATGTGTAGAAAGCAAATAATACAAAAGGTAATTTTTTTTCCTAAAGACATTATGAACCCTTATGTTTTATCAGTGAAATTCTTATATTTCTGTAAGACAGTTAAACATTTACCACTTTATATTGCCATTCCATCAAAGTACACTTCATATGATGAAATGTTTCAAGTGTTTCTTTTATTCCATTCTTCATGCAAAAGCATATTTAGTTGTGTAACAGTACAGTCAATTTACTCAATAGTAATAATAATATTTTATTTAAAAGCACCGTCAAGGTACCCAAGGTCGTTATACATATTAAAATATAATACTGAAGATGTTACTGAAAAAAGTAAAATCATTAGTATGAGTAAAAGGTATTATTAAGAGTACAACACGTTACCAGAAAAAGCATTAAAGCTGATGAAAATCTAAAAACTAGACCAACTCAAAGCAAACTGGTGAGCTTTTACAGAAGATGTGCTTTTTTGAAGGCTGCTCTAGAGTTCCTGTGTAAATCTGAAAGTTATTAGGTGCTTGTCCTTAAAAGTCCTTAAAAACCAACAGCAACCTTATATTGAACGATGTAAATTATAGCTAGCCAGTAGAGCTGTAGGAGTGTAGGAGTTATGTGCTCATGTGATCTTGTATGTATTAAGACCCTTGGACCTGAGTTTTGAACATGTCGTAATCTCTTGAGTACAGAGACTGGGAGCCCATATAGTTACATGTACATGTACTAATGTACATGTGTATATTAGTACATGTGTAAGGGTTTCAGTGACCGAGAACGATAGAGAAGATTGCAGTCTGGAGGGTTGTTGGGGACATATCAGGACTCCAGGCAGGTCTTTACAGTACCCGTACCCTCTTTTCCTACAGATTTGGCTTTGCATAGTGTGCCGTATGTTGTTTTGCATGGTCCTGTTGAAAAAAATGCATGGACACTGCAAAAATCAGAAGATTTAATCCAGGTTTTTTTATGGAGTTTTTGCGATTGCTAGGCCAGATATAACATACATTAAAAAAATATATAGTCATGAAATAATAGTCAAACAAGGAGTCAAAAAATAAGAAAAAACATTAAAATATTCAAATAATCCACACTGTATGTGTGTGTGTGTGTGTGTGTGTGTGTGTGTGTGTGTGTGTGTGTGTGTGTGTGTGTGTGTGTGTGTGTGT
>JAOTRQ010098459.1:0-43954 GCA_028565875.1 Hoplisoma paleatum
AGATGCTGATCATGTAAATAATTTCTCACAATAATTTTCAACAATATTTTAACAAGGTAGGAAACAAATAAATATCAGTATGCAAAATATGCAGCTATTTTTAGAACAGGCCCACGGGCGACTCATGAGCTCCTTTCGGGCGACCTGGTGCCTGCAGGTACCACGTTGGTGACCCCTGGTCTAGAAGCTCATTTTCACCATTCACCGAAACATTCACTTCTTTCTAAACATTTGTCTCAGAGTTTGAGAGCGAAATTAACATGACTTCTGGACTTGGGTAACATATTGATTCTTTTTGCACAATAAAGATTTAAGTGCATTTGTAATATAACCATTACAGTTATTCTTGACAAAAAAAATGTCAATGTAATTCTGTATTTCAACCGTCTATCCATTCTCTACTTTTCTCACTGCTTAATCGGATGTAGGGTAGACTGTTGGAGGAACCTGGAGTATCCAAAGGAAAGCCTTACAGACATGGGGAGAACATGAAAGCTCCACATTGTCTTGTCTGGGAATCTAACTCAGGACCTCTTCCCAAACTCATACTCATGTGGTAATATCTGCATATTGATTAATACGTTTTTGATGCAGTGCTGTCAGAAGTTATGGTACTCAGCTTAGGGTTTCACCTTTGCTTGTTTCTCAATAAAATTCCATCATTTGACAATATTATGTAGAGTAGACGGTGAAAAATGCCAATCATATCTAATTGTTATCATTAGTACCATTTCACTTAGGAATGACCACTTGAAGCATCAGAGGCTCTCAGAGTATTTAAGAAGAAATTTGTTTTGGCTCAATCCATCCCTCCATCCATAATAATCCGATTTAGGGTCACGATGAGACACTCACCGGGCGAATACATTAAACACCGAAACAGGTCACCATTCTGTTGCAGGAGACAGAGCATTTCCAATTAACTTGACTGTATGTCTTTGAATTGTAAAAGAAAGCCAGAGCACCCAGAGGAAACCTACACAGGCAGAAAGCCCTTAACTGAAAATCAAACCTGGGACTTCTCGTTGTGTGGTGACAGAGCTAACCATTAATACATCCTGCTGCACTTTTTTCTCCTTTTTTACATTTCTAAATGCTGTCTAATGTCTGAAAGCATGTTGACCTAAAATTCTTTTCTTTAAAAAGTGAAGATCAAATGATTATTTTTTATTACAGTCAAAACACAAAAGCTTTCTGTGTATTCTCATTTTATTGTTTTGTCTGATACGATTGTTTATATCTACAAAAAAGAAAAAGCAAAAAAACAAGCGGCTGCTTCCATCAGTCAGCAAATGATTACATTAGAACAACATTTTATGAAGCTTACAGATCAAAGACAAATACTGATAACCAGCCAATTTGAGGTTCAAATGTTGTCTAAAAGCATTCTGAGGGATGTGCGATAAGGTTCCCAGACGTAATAAGCATGCTATAGAATGGCCGAGGTCCGAGGTGAGTTTAGGCAGGGGCCACCTGGCTGGTGGTGACTACAGAAGACTGAGTTTTTGCAGATGAAGTAGTGCTGGTGTCGTCCTCACCAAACAGGTTCTTTCCACAGCACAGTGTGGTCAGCATGCAATTCCTGAACTGAAGGAACAAACAACACATTATGTTAAAAAACAAGAATTAATCACGGCAAACATCTGCTGTAACATAACATCAAATGTACCAAGTTTGTACAGATTTGTATTTAGCTTTCGTCCTCTAAAGCCTCTAAATCTCTTTATTAAGCCATTTACAGAATATAAAATTAATTTAATTATTTTTGTTGTTATCTTCTGGCTGCTCCTTTAATGGATCGCTACAGATTATTGAATTGCCATACTTATACACTCAAAACCAATCCTGAACTCTCCCTATTTATAAAGGTCTGGGATCAGAACTGGTTAAGCACTGGTTTATGCATCCCAGTGTTTCGGTACCTATTGGATAATTCAGTGTCTCCAATTAATCTGGCTGCATATCTTTGGACCGTAAGAAGAAACCCGATAACCTGGAGTAAACCCACACAGAAACTGGGAGTACTCCCAGTGTGTAAACTCTACAATGAACATTCTCAGACTGCCCCACCTGGTGATCGAACTCAGTACCTTCTTGATGCGAAACAACAGTGGATATGAGTTGTGTAGTCAAATATAACTATGTTGAAATTAGTTTTATTATCATGGTGAAATCTAAAGAGCTTTCTTAAGCCTTCAGAAAGAAGGTTGTGGATGGCGCATATGAGTGGGCATATGGGAAGGGATTTTAAAAGATCTCAAGACAATTATATATCAGCCAATTCGCTGTCCAGAAAATAATTTAGTAATAATAGAGAACATTTACAACAACTTTAATAATATTCACTCCATCTCTCAGTATTGTTTAAATATAAACAGACACAGGTTCTCATGGGGTGTCCTAACTTTTTACATGACTTTAATACAAAGGTACAATCGACAGTGCTGCCATCACTGCTTTGGTTTGAAGTCTACAGTTATTTAGCAAGACAATGTCAGGCTTTTTTGCACTTAATGCTACAGTGTGAGGTTGTAAAAAAATTGTGTGAGCTTGACTGGCCTGCCTGCAGTCTAGATCTGTCTTCAGTTAAAAGTGTATGGTGCATCACACAATGATGTAACAGACATAAACTAAGTATATTAAATGATGGTATTTTATATACTAAAACTGTTCAGAATTCAAGCAAGAAGTCTATTGAGAATCATTTTTAGCAAAGAAGGAACATTAGAAAGTGTCACCTTGTGATCAGGTTTCTGGTTCGATTCTGAGAGTGAACAAGTCACGACTGCTGTGCCACTAAGCACGACACCTAAATCCTAACTGTTCTGGATGTCGTGGTTAGGGCTGCTCCCCATGCTAGGTACTGGTGCCTCTTAGTTTGTGTAAATGTGTTTCACTGCTCAGATTGGGTTAAATGTGGATGAATAATTCTGTGTGTAATCAGCTGTGTGTAAAAGCACAGTGGTATTCTAAATTCTAAAATGAATCAATTCTAAATATATTTCAGATTTACAAATTACAATGTAGTTGCTCAATAAAAACTTCACATTTTCTGTATTTTAGAAAACATTTCAACAGTTCTGGAAATGATGTTTGTAATAAGTATAATGTTTCTTAAGTGCTTAAATGTATTGTTTCCTTTCTGTTCTGTATTCCATCTGTTAAGCAGAATGCATAGAACAGAATCACATTTATTTATTGAAATATTGCATTTGAGTCTTAAAAGGATCCGTTTTGTTCTGATAGCGTTTATTATTTTTATCTTGTTTTTTCATAATTCAAAATTCACTCAAACCCTTTTCTTAGCTACATTAATATCCGCTTCTTACTGCTTCTGTACTGTGTTTAAATGAACAATTCAGAAATTACCTGTATGCTAGGGGTTAATTAAGTGTCTAATTATTATGCAAATTAGAATATTATCCTTCTTAATGGAATGACTTAACTTGTCATTAATTTGAAACACAATGTCAGTCGAAATAACATCTCGATTAAATAGGTGGTAAGAGCAGCAAACACACGCTGTGAGTTATTCATGCAAGGAAAATGAAAGATTATGACATAAGGCTTGGTTCCTGAATGTACCCGTCTCAGATTGAGGACCATACACTGCATATCAGCATGGGTATGTGTTAAAATAAAAGGTTAAGATGTTTAAAATAGCTGCACAAACCAAAAACAACCAGAATATTTAATATATATTTCTTAGATTATAATTAAGATATGAGATATAAGATATACATTAGAACGGTTTACCATCTTGGGTTACAAATACATTTTGCTTTACCATGCAAACAATTTCTGGTTATAAGCGCAAGCCTAGTATACAAAATTTTTAAATGGAAAGAAATTATTATATATGTTTCATTTCTATAAAAGGACAAATTTAAGCTTGATGGTAACAATAACCATTTTGGTGGAGACAATACTGTCCTATTTTTGAGCAAAGCTTGTTATGTTTCACATCACAGCCTAGTGATGAAAATTTTGATTATTCTGATATTATTTCCCAATGTTTTTTCCGTGACATTTTGTCAGAATTTACATAAAAATTACCCCAAAATAGATGTATGTACTTGTATTCATAACAAAAGAGATCATTTAAAACATTACAAAGGTTAGGTATGCTACTACATGAGTGGTTTAGGAGCTCTGACACACAGGTTAATTCCATTTACATTACTTCTTTAGGGACAATAGACTTAACATACTTTATGAACATTTTGAGTTGTCTTTCAAAGTCAAAGTTCCACTAGTAGTAAGTACAAACTCACCATGTGAGGTATTGAAATTTTTATGAAATGTTACTGGTTCAAGTCCCATTACAGCCAAATAGCCAAATCTGGGCGAAAAACAATAAGTCACATTTTCTTTTTAAAATAATTGCTAATAATTGTGTGCCATTTTGGGGGTTTTGTTTTAAGTTCATATTTTATTTAGGAATAATTTCACTGAGTGTAATTGTATAACTAGCTTTGTTGGAAGTCCAAAGTTCTACCAACTAGGGTATGACAACACAATTGTATACATTTATAGTTACTGCCAAATCCACTCCTCCTGCTAGAGACCCAGACCATGTTCCTCCATCCCTATATAAGCACCTCATGTTACCAAACACAATCAACTACTTATTTCTTCTTTTATAATCAACTTTTACCAGTCAAGTAGTAGAGCTATCTGAGCAGAGCTCAGATTTGAACTCAGGAAGTTTTGGTTTTGTAGTGAAGTTTTGTAATTTCCCACTGAGCCACCTACATTTCACATAAATTTCTTAAAATAAATAAATAACTTTTTTCATAGTAATCATTACTAGTCTAACAATATATAATAGCAAATCATAGTGGGAGATACATGTCTTTTAAAAGTTGTATATGCATAGACCCAAGTGTTTTCATTTAATTCCACCCCCACTTTACAGAGTCTTACCTGTCTATTAAGAATGATGTAGATGACAGGATTATACAAGGCAGCACTCTTGGCAAAGAAAGCAGGTAAGGTCATGAAAACAGGTCCGAACTCAGTGCCCTGGTTGGCAAAGATGTACCAAGCGACACTAGCATAGGGCAGCCAGCACACCAGAAATCCAATAATCATAACAACCACCATCCTGGTCACCTCTTTTTCTGCCCTCTGAGTGCTCTCAGACTCCTGCTGCTGAGCTGCAGCCTGATGGAATCATACAAATGAAAAATAAAATAATGCCAGATGAAACTTGAAGATGGAACAGACAGACAAACAGAACGATACATTATTATTTCCACAAAGAAACAGCCTAGCAGCTAAGAAAAGCTTGGTCCAGAGAAGAGAACAACAAATATGCAAAAAGAAATACATGTGGAATCCAATTTTGATGATTTCAACAGATAGTACGAACAAAAATATCAATGTCTGCATTAGGACAATGAACAACTAAAAATATTATACCATATATGGGCAAGAATTTAAAAATAAATTTGTGCAGTAATATCCATACTAAATATTATCTTCTGAAAAAAATAGAACAAATTGAACGGATAAATTTGACTGGATAATAGTTTCTCCAGGCAACCCAAAAACGATGAAGGTCCCTGCTAAGTGGGTCCTCTCAAGGCTCCTTCTGATAATTTTAAGGTAATTATTTCTGCCACTGTCAGTCCAAGATGCTGTTTAATTGCTTTGAGACAATGTCTACAGTTATAAGTGCTCCAATAATAAATAAGACTAACTTTATTTAACATTATATACCACTTAGTATACATTTACCATGTTAGCAATGTTGCGATCTGAACCTATGACAGCCTAGTCATGAAGCTCTAGAACACCTGAACAATGCTGAGATGCATTGCATGTCATTCATCTATCTAATAATAAATAATAATAATAAGTCACTGAAGTTCCCCCAATATCTGCTAAAAGAACTATAAATATGTTTAGCAGGATAGTTTAGTTGTGCATTAGAGCATTTTTATAGCAGTTTGAGCACCAAGGTGGTGCAGCAGGATAATCCACTACCACATCTACAACTCAGAGTGTTCAACATTAAGGGTAAGTGTGAGTGGGAAAAAAGGTTAGTGAACTCTGCACACATTGAGTGTGTGTAAGGTGAATATACATCCTTCTAAAATGCTGTAAGGTCTTTAGCATTAAAAAATTGAATACAAAAATATGGTGAAATCCTCTTACAGTTTCAGCATGGCAAACCCAGCTGTGTAATTCATAAAAATTAGATTACACATAGGCCTCATATGTTCAAAAGACTTTTCAAAAGAGTAGATATTAATACAGACAAGGTTTTTCTATATTTTGGCAATATTCATATGTGATATTCACGTGTTCAAATACTTTTGTACGGTTGTACTTTAAGCACTGATTGTTATGTAGGTGTTGCTCACCGCACGAACAGTGCATAGCAAACGGCTATAACAGAAAAAGATGACCAGCAGAGGAATAGAGAAGTGCAAGATGAACATGTAAATGACGAACGATACGTTGTGAGTTTCAGTTTTTGGAGTGTAGTAGTCTATTCCACACGAACACTGCATTCCCTCAGGAATGTACCTGTGTAAACACACACAAACAGTGTTGTATACAGCATTTATATTTACAGTTAGATGTACTTTGGGGTTTTTTTTAGTGACTGGAACATTTTCACAGAATTCCACAGAATCAGAGGGAATTTGATTTTTTTTTTGTTCTGGTACCTGAGATATAAGCAACGATACTGCACGAATTAGGTTAAATGCGAAAAAATAATTCATATGCATGTAGAACAAAAATAAAAAAGGTCTATTTGCTTGATGAATTGGTTACAACAACACAAGAACTATTTCTTACATTCAGACTTTACTAAATTGTTTTTATCGTATAAGTGCTGGCATTTCAGCTACCACTATGGAAGGACAGTGGTTAGCGTTGCTCTCCCAGTACTCCACCACTAACACTGAATGAGCTGCAGCTTGTGTGACATCACAGGACAGCTGAACACACTTAAAGGATCACAATAAGTGATCATTCATTTAGCTATGAAACACTTAAGCTCTCATAGAATACAAATAACTGTGACATTTTTTCTGTTCCCATTTTCACTAAAGTTGCGTTGTAAAATCTTTACTAAACGTATTAAAGAAACAATAGTTCCAGAAGATCTACAGTGTTTTAGTTGAATAACTTAATTTTGGTACAGAACATTTCTTCTTGTGTAACTGAGTTTGAGTTTTATGTGTATGTTTTAAAATGTATGTGTATTTTTTTTTTTACCTAGACCATCCAAGCAATGGTGGGCAGGCACAGCTGAGGGCCATGACCCAGGTAAGACCAACTCCAGCAACAGCATGTTTTTCCCCAAAACGGAAAGTGGTTAAGGGCTTACACACCACAACATAGCGCTCAATCGCCAAGACAACCAGAGACCACAGTCCAATCTCACCTAAACAAGAAAATAGAACAATCTGATAAGTTTTTAACATATGCAAAATGGCTTCAATTATATGGATCAAAATTAATACGATTTCACATATGCAGTCAAAGAAAGTAGGGGGCTGATAAATTTGTTGATATGATAATATTATGCTTTTAGATTTTACTAGCAGAATAGGGGTATTGTTGACTCATGAAAAATAGGGGCAGCAAGGATTCATTTGACTACAGCACATATTTCCACTTTGATATGTGTTTTGTGAATCTTTTACTATTGTAGTAATAATTTAACTTCAATGTTCCCCTGAATAAAATATTGAAGATTAAACAATTTAAAAAGTTTTTAAAAAAAAATAATAAAATATATCCCTGATATTTTTGTCTACTCTACATTGCTGAGCAGGTTTTACCTGTACAGTATTTCCTTGATGATGTTTACAAGATGATTATAAAATAAAACACAATCATTAACTTATGGTGATTATAGCTGAACTGATTTTGTTTGATTGCATTTGTAACATGCAAAAAAAATTACCATAGAATTTTGACCAAAACCAATTTTGGGGAACTGATCTTGTTGACTACATTTTGTTAGTTAGTCATTTTGTTTGTTAGTCTGAAGGGTGGAATGGTAGCTAAGTGAATAGCATAGTAACTTTACATTTAGAAGGTCTTGAGTTTAATGCTCAGGTGAATAGTTAAACACATGGTCTTCCAGCACTCAGGATGTTCTGGAAAAATGCACTTAAGGTCAATTGGAGATACAGATTGTCCATATCTGTGTGTGTGTGTGCAATATAACCTTGTAAGATGAATAATCTTGAGTAATGAACAACCATATTCTGTAGTGAATCTTATTAAATTTTTATTCAAATAAATTATTTTATTTAAAATAATTTAATTTAAATTATTATTTTATTTTACAATACTTTACATTAATACAATTTTAATCATTTATCATTAAACATATAGCAATACCTTTTGTGTGATGGCTAAAGATAAACAATAGGCCTGAATAGTTTTTTTTTTATTGAGCAGCATTTGTCAAAACTATTTACTGTTTCAAATGTCATTTTTGGACTCGATGTATTGTCAAATTTAATTAAGTTCAATTGCATTAAAAAATATTAAAGCAATCTGTTGACAAATCCAGATTCACTGTAAAATAATACTTTCCAGGAGAGCAGATGAAATATAATGTAACAATCAACATGGGGACATTTCTTAATAGTTTTTAATAGCTTTTAATTGTTTAAACCATATTATTTAAACAACTAAGATGGCCTGATGAGGTACGCCTTACATAACTTATAATACTATATGTTTTTCAAATCTGACTCACCTCCCATAGTGGCAAAGAATCCCTCAATGTTGCAGCCTGTCACACCCAGGACAAAATATCCATGGAGAGCGGTGTAGAGCGTCACAGTAAAGCCACCAATAACCATAAACAAGTCAGCCACGGCCAGGTTCAGCAGAATGTAGTTCAGGGGTGTACGAAGCTTTTTGTGCTGCACGGTGACGTACAGAGTCAAAAAGTTGATAGGGAATGCAGTAATCATGAGAAAAAGCATGTAAGCAGCTAATAGCGAGTACTTCCAAGGCTCAGCAAGGTAATACTGAGGTTCCTCGAATGGGCTACGCACCAAGCCCGTCTTGTTGGACATTGGCACGTAGAAGTTTGGACCTTCTGTTCCATTCATTATTACTGCAGTGATTCACAATATGCTAAAATGCAACAAAAAACTATGTTAAGGTGCTTAATAAAAAAAAACTTTATAAACGACAGGAGTGTTTTTCTCCTCCTGGCAATTAATTAATCATGTATGAAGAAATAGACAATACTTGAGAACAAAGGAGTAAGTGATCAACTCGGCAGGAGCACTGAGCAGCTCTTATATGCCCCCTCCTGAGGGATTATCCCCACCAAAAACAAGAGATTAAGGTGAAACGGTGTCCTTTATGAGAATCCAGTGTAAAATGGATTAAGGTTAATAGTCCTTAGGATAACGTCAAGGGCAGAAGAAGTGACAGCCAGAGTGTACTTAACACTTAAACCAAACTAAATATACTGTATGGCTGATAAATCTTAAACAATTACTTAGTATTCACTTTAGGTATGTAATAAGAACTGACGCTACTGGCCACTACTGGGATAAATTAATTGACTAATTGACCTGCATATTTTCTCTTTGTCTGCAAGACTTTTCTTTAGAGAGTTCAATTGTCTTCCTACAGTCTAAAGATATTGGAGATGTTAAAATTGTCCATTGGTGAATGTGATCGATCACAAATAATGAATGCGGGTCTCCAAAGTGGATTTTTAAGCTGTGGACAGTGGGCCGATTTTAACCTAGATGCACTTTCTGACACAACCCTGGCTGACTGGCACTGGTTTATGCGTTTAATTATGCGACAAATTATCAATTTAGAATTCAGAAAACTTATCAGCGGTGTTCTTTTTCAGACTTGGCATTTATTACTCCGCATTCAACCCAATCTGTTCAGTAAAACACACATTTGCATACACTAGTGAACACACACTAGTGAAGAAATAAAAATAAGAGTCTGGTGCAGTGGGTGGCCATAGCCATGCTGCCCGGGGAGCAATTATTCAAGGAAACTTCAGTCATGACCTGTATTGACAATCATAATTGAACAAGCCACCTTTCGATCACAACCCCAATTATCTAATCACCATGGCTGCCCCAGTACACACCCTAGTATAAAAGTATGCATTAAGAATATAACATTTTAATGTTACTTCAAATTTTTTCAGGTCTAAAATGTATCATTGTTGTGATTATGACTAGATCCTATATATTATGTTAAATATAAGAAAAAACATTAGTATCGTTAATTATGTAAAAACAACAAACGTAACCTTTTCTTCCAAAATCTAAATGTCTGTAAAAGCTCTGAATCTGCAGAAATAATGAATGCCATTGTTATATCTGCATATGTCCAGTCATCAGTCAAAAGTCAGATATCCATTCTAACTAGTCATTTAGTCCCTGTAAATTAAGAAGCAAGCGTTAAAATGCAAAGCATAGCATATCTAGTCAGTCTGCAAAAGCATATTTACCCATTGTACCAAGTTTAAAATGTCTATACATTATAAATTATGCAACGGGTTGGAACAGACAGAAGTCAACAATTTCTAATTAAACTTGCAATTGGAGGTTTGGTGCTTTGCTCAAGGGTACTTCAGTTGTGACGTGTCAACTCTTAGAATGGAACCTGCAACATTCCAATCACCAAGCCACAGCTGCTCCCTCACTTGCATGACTATGAACTGTGTGTTAGGGAATTAGAGTGATCGCTTTGAGGCAGCAGTGCAACCCACTTGTGTGTGTATGTGTTTACCTGTTTCCGACTCTTGGGTCCATCTGTGGACCGCTACCGATCCCCAGAGAGTTTCTCAGCAAATGCTTTTTACGGAGTAGGTTGCCAGGTCTTTCTCCAACCTGTATCGATATGGGGATCTTGTAAGTCTAGACGACAAATTTACACATCTCTGATCAACCTAGTGCATGTTTTTGGACTGTGGGAGGAAACCGGTGTACCTGGAGGAAACTCAGGCTGACACGGGGAGAAGGCAACCCATCTACCCACCCCCGATGTAGACTTTTTAACATTTTTTGACTTGCTTGTTGAGATTCAACCGTTTAGACAAAAGAGCATTTGTGACGTCAGGACCGGACATAACTAGTACATCGTTGGGATATTACAGATCTTGGTGTTTATCTCATGTAGTTTATTTGTGTTTCAGTTGCTGTTTAAGAAAAAATCAATTGTTTCCAACACATTCAAGCACAAAATTCAGCATGTTGTAATTACATTGGTTAAAAAGTACTGCATAATTTGAGACGACTTTTTGGTATGGAAATGTCATTTAACACTTTGCTAGTAGAGATTTTAACCAAAACAAAAGTTTCATTTTATTATAAATCCTAAAACATTGTCCTGTATTTGTTCGTCTTTTATTTATCAACATAAGTCATTTTATTTTTGAACTATGCAAAATTCAAAGTTGCACATTTCCCAAATTTGTGTAAAACACACACAACTGTAAAATCCTGTACATTTCAAGCTTGCAAGTGCAGTCAACTTGATGAAGCTAATAGTGCCAGTGCTGTCTGAAGTCGTCAACTTTATTTATACAGCGCTTTTTAGAGTAGACATTGTCTCAAAGCAACTTTACAAAAAGAACCAACAAATACAGAAACCCTGTAAATAATTCACCAAAGTGATTATTGATTAATCTTAAATGGATGACCAAGTCAAATTATGGTTCAATTCAAATCATGATCCATTTCGAACCATGGTCTACTTGGGACAATATGAAAAATGGTCAAATACAAATAATGGTCTATTGTTGAATCTTTAAATCCCTATAATTGACTAAAGCTAGTCACTTCTCAGTGTACATATGAATATAGGTAATTTAGCTAAACTTAAGTAATGAGTATCCCAATGATAAGGACACATTGATCTTTGTCATGATTGGGCAGAACATCCAGATTCTTTCCCTATCAAAACAGGTTCAGTTGTTCACACACAATCCAAAAATATTGGAAACAAAATGCTTGAAAGCATTACATTGAGAATTTAAATGGAAGGTTATGTATGTTATAAAATGTTTATTTAGACCAATCAAGACACTATAAAGTGTTAGTGTATATAAAAGTTTTTATTAAAAACATTTTAAAAATCTATGTAAATAACATGTTAATAAAATAAGTACAGTTTATGTGATTAACAGGAGGAAATGGATTGAAGGGTCTTGCTGACGGGAAACAAAATATTGTAGTGAGTATTGTTGATATTGTAGGTGTCGCCTCCAAGCTGCCATTTTCCTTTGCCCTTCCTTAATTCTGCGTCAAGGTCATATGCACCGTAAAGTAATTCACTGCTCCAACACTAAGGGGTGGGTGGAAGTCTGTTCAATGTAGTTATAAGATTTTGAAAATGCACATTGGGTGATGCAAAAAGTCTGTACTGGGGGTTCACAGTGACGCACATATCATTAGTGGTCATCATAGTAGACTTATTACTTATTTTATATAAATTTTTACACCAGATGCTCACACTCCTCATTTATCTGGGCTTGGGACTGGCACTACAATGGATTGGGTTATGTATCCCAGTGGCTAGGTACATTTTAGGACAATACAGTGTCTCCAGTTAAGCTTTTGAAGGAAAACCCTGACTGCACCATCTGGTGATGCCCAGGACCTTCTCGCTGTGAGGTGCTAAATAGTTCAAATAGTGCTTCCCAAAAAAAAGCTAAATATAATATAAAATGTACAAGAGGCATTTATAAAGCTGTATTACAAAGCCCTCTGCGCACAAATGAAGATGTCTTCGTTGAGTATTTTCACAACGAAGAGTATTAAAGTATTTTCTAAATGCAGTATTTACCTTTTACTGGCTAAAGATCTGAATCCCTTTAATCCTATCAGAGCTATCAGCTGAGCTGGCGCTTTTCTTACGGCTTGAGCCTCATCCCACCTTAACGCTGCCGTCACAAAACCATGCACACACACACTCATGCTCACACACACACTCCCACACACGCGCACACAGGCACATTTCCAGTCTCTTTTATTACAGATAGATATCTCACGTAAAAGGATCAGAGTCGCTCAGCCAGAGCTGATCTGTACATCCGTGAAAACAAACTGTGTTAGTCAGACAAAAGCCGCTAGTCCATCTAGCTGAGCTAGCTGGGCTCGTCGAAGGGTCTACGACAGTAAGGACAGCAGTTGTGCTGCAGAACCAATAGCTCGTAGTCCTCACTTTGAAACATCTAAAAGAAGAGAGATTGGGGGGGGGGGGTAGTCAGAACAAGTATTATACAGTACAGTACTGGGACAGAAGAAAATGTGAGCATGTAAAAGTTATGTTGAGCAGCTGATCTGGGATTAGTACACCATCTAGCATGATTTATTTATTAGGATTTTATCGTTTGCTTTACACACTTTGGTTAAATTCATGACAAGACAGGTTAATACTTGTTACGCGAGAAAATTATTTTTACTAACAAGTTGTATATCTCCCATTTACTCGCATGTATTTGGACTATGGGAGAAAATTGGTGCTCCCTGAGGACACCTGTGTAATCATACAAACTCCACTCAAAAAAGATATGGATGCTTTACATCGAAATGGAAACCTGGACCAGAGAGCCAATATGAATGACGAAATATAGTAAGAATAAAATAGAATCTTTTTCACTACTGTGCTTTTAGACACAGATGATCGAATCCCAACACAATAGATACGCACACACTAATAAACCGTAGTCATGGCACCCAGGGAACAGTTGAGAGTGCGGTACCTTGCTCCAGGGCACTTTAGTCATTACCTCAGCAGATATTTTCATCCGAAGCAACTTCTGATTATGACTTACAATTAAAAGCCTTGCGCAGAGGCCTAACTCTCAAAATCAAACTGAAAACCTTATAATCACAAGCCCAGGTCTCTAACCATCAGGCTATGACTGACCCATAGTAAATTGAGTGCTTTTGGGGGGGGCAATTACTTGTAAAACAATTGACAATTGCTCTTGTCAGGTAAAGTTCAAGAAAACAAACAAATTTAAGAAAACTTTTTAGCATTTTTCATGATGTCACAACTTTTTGGAAAATTGGATTTGTATTTTATTATAACCAACACAAATACCAGGACTGTCTTTTAAACCAATGAAAATAACAAAGCTAGGGAACAATATGTTTGTGTGTGTATGTGTACCTGAAAACAGGATGGGCACATGGTAATGCTGACATCGGGCAGTAGAGAGCGATAGTACTGCCAGCGGAGTGGCTTGGGCCAGCGCTTGATCAAGACGTCTCTTCTAGACATGGAGCTCAACACCGCACGACTGACAACCACCGGAACAAAGTCGCTGCCCCCCTGCTATAACACACACACACACACTTCTAAAATTGGAAATGTGTGCCTCCTGTGTGCTATCCTTTGCTACTTAGTCTGGTCTTTCTCACCCAAGAAAACTTGAGGCTAATATCAGTGCTGGTGTGCTAGCATATGACCTCCAATTTCAATTTCTCAAGGACCGCTCAAAAATGCTCAAGTACATAGAAACAACAACCTTTAGTTGTCAAATTTAAGATTCCTTTAAAATATGGAATCATTTTTTCTAGGTAACTAGGATTCACTAAAGACGCTGACTTCTGTGTCCTCATATTTACCTCAACTGCATTTATCAGATGCCTTTATCCAAAACAACTTACAATTGCAATGGAACAGTATTTCTTCAGCAGTTAAAGGTCTGGCTCAAGGACCCAACAGTGGTAATATGGTGGCAGTGGGGCTTGAACCAATGACTTTCTGGTCTCTAGCTCAGTACTTTAACCACTAAAGTATCACTGGTCTCAATTTTAAAAACACCAGTAAAATGTGACATGAAATTGCCAGAGGAGACCAAACTTTAGGAACCCATACACAAGCCAAGGATCACCAGGTCATACCAAGCACGCCAATGATAGGCTGCAGAAACATATTTTTTTGTAAATGGTTCCTTAATAATCCTTAAACTATCATCAAAAAGATTAGGAATGCAAGCTCTCTCACTGTTTAAAATTTACTAAAAATATTCTCATTTATCATGCACCGTTTACAGCTCTTCGATTAACTTGTATAAAAAACGAAGTGTTAAAGAAACACACATTCTCACTCATCTTTTTCAAGCTCTGTCTGTCTATAAAAGTTCTCTCACCTCAAAGCTCAGTTTGGCAGTGAAGGGATCCTCGTCCGGCCTTTCCACATCTTCATCCAGCTTTAGTGTCTGAGATTCTAAACACACACTGTTAAGAAATACACAAATACACACTTCGCTGCTTACCATCTGTTTCTTTCCAACGCTTTGACACATTATCGCACTGTTCAAAAACGGCTCCATTTCACACTCCGATATCTTCCATCTTCATGAATATTCTCGACAGCACACTTAGTTCTTAGAGTAGAACTCTAAACTTCAGCACATTTCATTACCTTAGTCTTATTCATACCTAAACAACAGGTCTAAAAAATGATCCCAATATCTTATTGTATGTAGGTAAGTATGTGTAGCTAATTATATGGACACGGTCAATGTGTTTTTGTCATGACACATATGCAGATGTATAGAAATTCTTTCTTCTCATATCCCAACATGTATGGACGTAGGGGTCACAGTGCAGGGTCAGCCACCATACGACACCCCTGAAGAAGAGACCTTTGTAAGACACACTAGATAAAGGTTTTACTCAAAAACCCAACAGTGGCTGTGTAACAGAGACTAGATTTGAACCCCCTATTCTCTGATTGGTAACACTAAGCTCTCTCCAATAGGCCCAACTGTCTGTGATATATCCTTGCAAACAATTAACGGGATCATGATGATTCCACGTATCTGATAAAACTGCAATAATAATATAATGCTTGTTTGCTAAATATCAAATATAAAAGCATCACATTTACTGTCTGTTTTACAGCTACTTTATTCAATTTAGAAATCAAAGGGTGAACACATTATCTCCAAGATGTTTTGTTAAATAATTAATTTAAGAAGTTAGAGTTTACATATTCTATCCCTGCATTTGTCAATCGATCCATCCTTTATTTTATCTATTCAGCCAGGTTGGTTATGGTGCTGGTCTAGAAATCAGTAAGTCACTAGTTCCAGCCTAACTACCATCAAGTTGCCACTGTGAGGCCCCTGAGCCCTTCACACCAACTCAAATTAATATTTTGTTGTAATTTGGATTTGGATAAAAGCTAAAAGCTGAAAATGCAAACGTCTCTGTGATTATATCAATCATCTCTAACTATGGGGACTTGTCCCACAGTTCGCCAAAGTATTAAGGTAACTTAAGAAACAAACTGAAAAAATCTTTTTTTACCTAGTATAGTTTGTTTAGAAAGATGCAAATATGCACAAAATGTGCACCGATGTGATTCTGAGTACACAAAGCAGAACTGGGTTTATATGAAGCATGAATCTTGTAAACAGAAAATTCTCGTTTGAAATGCAGTATTAAATGCAGCAACAATAAGTAGTGAAAGTACTTCAGTTGAAAGAGAAGTTAAACTTTGTTCCAGCTATACAGGAGGACACAAAAGGACACAAAATATTGACATTTTTTAAAAACACTCAACATGAAACATGAGTAGAAAGGAATTCAGCAGCCAAACAATGCCTCATTAAAGCAAAGAAGCTTGAGCAAAAGCAAAATTATACTGTAGTGCATGGCGTGCATGGCACAAAATGCCACAAAGTGGGTAAAGAAACAAAAAGGTTCCTGTATTCAGGTTCCTTGATGTTATGAGCATAAAATTACAGTGAATCCAAAAATACGCTGCTTATCTATTTTTTTTTGACAGCATAACAATGCAAGATCATGCTACAAAAAGTAATAAAATATACATAATTTGGCTGTAATGAGAGCAGTACGTAACCTTTACTGAAGATGAATAAAACTTTTCTAAAAAGAAAAAAACATGATATTGACAAATTCTGCGTGCTCAAACTATTACGACATCAACAAACCAGAAAAAGAATATAGAAACAGATTTGATGTCCCCGAAAACTAAAACTTTACTACAAACTTATATTGAATAATTATCCGATCAATAAAAAAACAATAGACAATCTACAGGCCCGGATGCCACGGAGATTGAGGGGGAACGGCTTGGCACAGTCTGGGAATCCTGTTCTTCTGCCTTCCTAAATTTGGTCGGCAGATGTGCATGGAGGTGCACATGATTGTCAGTTGAGAGGAGCTGACATGTCAGTCACCTGCACCTTATTGAACCAGGGAGTCACGTGTTTGTACTCAAACAAACCAGATGAAGTCAAATGATTCAATGTTCCTGAAAAACAAACTCGAGTTCAGACGGTTGCAAATGATTCTATTTAAATAACTAAATAATTAAAATATAAAAACTACAGAGCAGTTTGACAAACTCAGATGCTTATGGAGTGACTCGGCTCAATCTGCCTCCATAAATTTGATTTAGTTGATTTAATTTAGTAAAAAGAAAACTCCAGTCCAGTAGGCAGTTTGGCTCCTCTCAAGGTTTTGCCCTGTATTTGATTTTCCCCTTGCAAAACAGGCGTTGTTGGTATGGTGGTTGTTAACTCTAAAAGTAAAGCTGTTTTGAGACGATGTTCATCTTAACCCTCTGGAATCTGAGGTCCATAACACTTCTAAAACACAGCTTATAGCGCAAGTTTTTGCCCTATAAACATATTGAATACATCTTCCAAAACCTTAAAATGACCAGTATATTACAGACACCTATGTTTTCCATGTTCAGAGCTTAAAAATATGGGCTAGAAAAGGTAAAAATGTAACTTATTTTTTAAAAATAGCTTAGTTTGTGCTTAACAAAAGTCTGTGTAGAAATTATCTTTGGTAGGTAATTTTACAAAATGTCAAAAGTTGTAAACTGAGGAGTCAACAGCATATTTGCCAGCTCCTCTGTTGATAAACCTGCCAGTTACTTAAAACGATGATGCTAAACGTGTACTGGCTTAGATTCAGGGATTCCCAATGAACTGACCATGCTATCATATTACAGCATAAACAAAACTTGCTCATACTGCTAAAAGAGCAAACAGAATCCTGCCATGATGAGAGCAGCAGTAAGTAACCTTTATAGAAGGTGTATAAATGTGTCCTCAAAAATATGATCCTGAGTAATTCCTGTTATCGATCAGCCAACCCGGCAAAATAAAAAGTAGTGCAAAAGCTGTGAAAAATTCTATGGATAATTGGCCCGACTGCCATGGAGATCAAGATGGATTTGTTCGACTCGGGCAGCTAAGCTCCACCTTTCCAAATTTGGTTGACAGCTGGACATGGAGGCACATAAGACGGATAGGTCAGTTCCTCTAAACCTGCATCACACTGAGCATTAAGTCACACCTGGTAGGAATGTTTTTCATTTAAGATACAATTCCTACATCCTAGATTTGCCAATATGATGGCTATAATTGTAAAGTTGTAAATGAGCTAAATATGATAAATGTAACATGAATTTAAAAATTACGGTTTTGTATGGGTGATTTGAATGATGGATGTCCACATACTTTTGGCCACAAAGTGAGTGATGCTTATTGTACTACAGATCTTAACTAATAAATAACTTGTGGTTCAAGTCCCACCCCAACAACGTCATTGTAGAACCTTTGAGCAAAGCCATTATAAGGGTTGCAATCCAAAATGTTTTGCATTTTGATTGGTTTCATTTGTGTTCCCTACGCAACCCTCCTTATTTATCTGGACATGCAACCGGTACTCTGATACACATGGTTGTAGATTTCATTACAGAAACCATTTAGAAAAAACCACAGTGCTACCCACTGAGCCACCGTGCCTCTAAACTAATGACTAAAAATAAAATGACACTTTTTGGACAGGTGACTTGAATGATGGATGTCCATCGTATGAAGCTCTTTGGACTAAAGATCTTCACTAATAAATAACCCCAACAATGTTGTAAGTCAATGTTGGAACTCTGAGCATTTTCATTGGTTCCAATTGTGTTCCTTACAAAACCCTCCTTATTTATCTGGTCTTGCAACTGGCATTTGTTTTATGCACCCTATCAAACCCTCACAGAATCGAGAAGAACATAGAAAGGACCACAATGCAACTCACCGTGCCACTGCACCACTATAATATTAATAACTATTAATGAATAATATGAACGTTTATATATTAACAAGAATCCACTAAATGTGGGATGTGTGCATACTTTTGGTCACAAATGATATTGTCCACTGCAGTTGTTGGAGCCCTAGATATTTATTTTAATAGTTTTGAAATCTTATAAACCATTATAAACTTAATGCTTCTAACTTCTTCAACTTAAACTATTATGGCAACGTTCTTTCCCCAGTACAGGCAAATATCTCCAAATCCCTGACCAGTGTAATTCTCCTACAGGTGAATTAGGTAATAAAATCCCTCATTCTAATCTTATTAGATAAACCAAAGAGCTGCTTTGCTAACTAATTTTTATGGACACCGACCACACACACACACACCGTAATTATTACTCAGCTGATTAAATAGATGAACTGAAGTGCTCTGTTTGATCACCCTGGTGTCCTTCACACACATAACCTGATTACACAGAATAAGTAAGCAGAACTGAGCTAAACTGGGCTCATCCAACACTGAGAATCTTAATTCATTTAACATAATCATCCCCACCCCCCAAAACACAGTATTTTTAAATGCCTAAAATAATTTTAGTACTTGCAAAAGGATACCACCACTGCTCATCTCTTGCCAGCGCGATGCCTTTCTGTCTATGCGAGGTACTTCCAGGTCGATTAGCGACACTGCTTCTTCATCAGTGATGCCATCGTCAAGATAGAACTCCACCAGAGGAAGGACCTCTAAACACACATTATGCATATTGGACATGTGATGTATTTTATCTCATTTCATTTGGATTAGAACAGATCCCAAGATCCATTTGAATATTAAAAATAGATACGATTATACAATTTGGATCGACCTTTTGTGGATTGACCCTGGTGATGGACAGGTACTCACCGTAGGAGGAGGCGGAGTAAATAAAAGGCTGTCTGCAGTTCACACAGACGTTACCCTGGTTATTCAGTAGTGGGTTGTTGGTTGAACAGCGGTAACACATTGGAATCAATTCCTAAAAAATTACACACACTCTGTATTAACAACACAAAAATGTTTCTAATATTCCCTTCAATGCCACCAGTAAGACAGAAGTGCCGTGTGTCACCTGTAAATTAAAGACATTTATCAAACCTAAAAGTAATTTACATCACTATTGAAAGGACCTTCAATCCACACATTGTGTCATAAAACTTTCTGCATTTTCACTCTTTTGTTTTATTTTTGCATTTGTTCCTATTCTAAAATGTTTTTAAATTTTTGCCACTTTAAAAAGTCAATTGTGAAATTTAATTTTTATATTTTATACCATTTATATTTTATTTTATCTTGGTTTTTTTTCATTTTGCTAATGCATTTTCTCCTCTTTTTCTTTTCTTTATGTATTTCTTCTTGTTTTTCTTTTATTTTATGTATTTTCTCTATTTTTCCTTCTTTTATTTTAATTCTGTATTTTTTCCTCCTTTTCTTCTTTTATTGAGTTTAGACTTGTTCTCTGCCTTTTCTTCAATTTTGTTTTGTTTTCCCCAGTTTTCTTTTTTCGTTTCGTTTAGTTTAGGCATTTTATTTGCAAATTGCATAATGCTTTCTCTCCACCAATTCCAAATCCCACTTTGATTTAGTACAATAAAGCTTAACATAGCAGCCATATGCATTTTCCATCTTTGACACATTTGATTTGCACATGCAAATAAAAACTGTATAAGGAGAGACACACCCAGATCAATGCAATGTCGTGGGCCACCCAGCACTTTAATCCCACCCCTATATAAACATCAGGTCCACTGTTGGTCAGGTGGCTGCTGAGCCAAGCAGCTATATAGAACTACAGCTCTATGAATGTATTCAAGATCCCAGCTCTGGTGTTCAGTGTGTGTTTTAACATTTTTACGGTGAACCCAGCGCCATAACGCCAGCATCCAAATAAGCTTTGAGATATGCAAAAATATATAATTGTATTGTACAATTGTACATTTATATATGATAAATAAAGATGTTTTATACTCTTTTTGCCCAGATTCAACAACTCACTGATTCAATCCTGTTTCCAAATTCTACAATGCTAATTAAAAGTTATACATAAAAAAATAATAAATACACTTAAAAATAACAATCAAACACTCACACACATACCTCACTGTCATGACAAGCTTTGGAGCGGACAAAAACAGAGTTGAGCTCGATGCTTTCCTGAAACTGAGCTGGAATCTTTAAGCCTTGGAGCTTCTCAAAAGCATGTCGTGCCACCTTGTAGGCCCCGAGTGCTTTACTTTGTTTGGCCAGAGCATAAAGAGTGAAACTGACTCATCTGTCAAGGATAAAACTACAAATCAGAGTATGAATATAATATATAGGTGGTAATATATAACATGCAGTTCACTAATTAGACCAAAATGTTGAATACGATATTTAAGTTTAGCACCATATAGATTATATAAACAGAATCACAGTGACAGCCTAGAGATAAAAAATAGCCAGGCTCTGCCATGGAACCTCCGTTGGGCCCTTAATAAAGGCCCTTAACCTGAGCTGCTTAAAACCAAAGTTTAATGTTTGATATTGAATTTATACAGTTCTCAGAAATAAGTTCCACTTATAGCTGAATAGTTTGCTTTGTTTAATTACACGACCTTTTTATCCATTAGAAGGCACCTATACCCAAAGTGACTTATAATTACATTGGAACATCATTTTGAGCAATTGAGGGTTAAGGTCTTTGCTCAGGGTTCCAACAGTGTAAACTTATCGTTGTGCTTGAACTGACTTCTTGCTGATTACTAGCCCATTTCCTAAGCCATCACTGTCTCAGTATTCGACTTATTCTGAGTCTAAATCTAGCACTATCAGCTAGTCAGGTGCCAGCACTGATTTGATAGGGTAATGTCTGGATGATATAGGAAGGTGTGGATAAGTAGCCAAACTACTGAAAGGAGAATTATTAGTACGGTTCTAATAACACAAAAGGTTAGGAAGGAAGCAGAGAAAGTATGACACCTTTACAGACAAATGGCTCGATGGGTTGATAGGTGGATGAATGAATGCATGGGTGAAGAAATTGATTGATAAGTCCTGAAAAAAACAGTCTGGAATGAGGATAAGATCCACTGCTGCCAAAAAATTGAAATCATACTCTCAGAATAACTGACTACAGTGTGGAGGAATAGATGAAGGATGTGTAGGTGGATATATGGGTAGACAATATCTTTATCCTGAAAAACCATTCCCTGCTCTGTGGAAATGATCCAGTTTATAAGTCAGCTCAGTAAACAAGTCCAACTTTACTGCTTTAAAGACATTTTTGACGTCTGACACGTTCACATGAATCTGATCTGTCACAGAACTGTTTATTAAAATGGTCTTATTTTTGTTTATTCTAGGTGGTTATGATGATAATTTTGTGATCTTGAGTTCCTTTTGAGTTTAACTAAATCCAGTCATTCAAATGTGGATTTCGATTTATTTTGCTGGACCTTTAATTAAATATATGCAAACACCCAATGGCAGCAAATTTCTGTTATCCGTTATGTGTGTGAGGAAAAAAAACTGCCAACCTGTTAATTCTAAAAACAAAATGTGAATACGCTCAGCATCAACCACCATCGATCACTTCTTCTGACAGCTTGTATTTTTCCATCACCGGTACCACCACCGTCGCTCCCTTATTCTTTACTCAACACTACTCTGCATTTTTCTTTGTACATTATTGCTAATGCTAACTCTTTCTATTTTCATTCACCTAATCTTTTCTAGTCTCACTTCCTCTTTTTATAATGGGTGCAAAATTCCTGTCACATTTGCTGAAGCAGACACAATAGCGTTCTACTTTTTTATAAGTGTTACTGCCCACCACATTGTCTAAGCTGTACACGAAATATGTGAATTAACCTGAAATACAGTCTGGCTTATACATTTTAATCTAGACAATTAATAAGCAAGCTGGTGAGACTAGAGAAATATATTTTTATATAACTGTAAATCAGATGTAAAATGTAAATAAACTGACTAAAATCTGATGTTTTTAGCGTAATAGTTTTCCCCCTTTGTCCTGCAGTAAACCTGGTCTTCTGGTTGCTTTTTATACAAACATTTTCTCCTTTTTTCCTAATTTAGTATTACATTTAAGATCCAGGAGACACAGACACAGATGAGGGTGTATAGTCTATGCCTGGCACACATTCTTCCTAAAAAGAGACATAGTAAGCATGCAGCGATACTGACATAGTAAACTGAAGGTTGCCAAATCGAACCTCTCCACTGCCAACTTACCACTGAGCAATGTTCTACACCATTATTTGTACTACTTGGTTAGTACTACTCACAGATGTAAGTAATATTCGATAAAAGTGCTTGTACAACCCATGTTGTGATGGTTTAGAAAATGCTGCAGTTCCTTTTACCTTTAATTACAAACAGTCTGAACCCAAGACATTTAATATTTTGTCCGGTCAACTGATTTTCATTTATTCATGAACATCCATTCATGCATTTCAAACTTCAGACACTAAATTATAAAAGTTACACATAACAAGCTGAACACTTCTAATTTAATCCAACCCATGCAGTGAAACACACACAAACACTAGTGAACACACACTAGGGAAAAGCAGTGAACACAAGTGCCCAATTGTAATAAGCAGCCCTAGCCACAGCACCCAGAAAGCAGTTAGGTGTCTTGCTCAGTTTTCTAACTACCAGGCCACAACTGCCACAGATTTCAAGCTATTACTGTGGTCAAATAAAATACTAATACTGTGCAAGGAATAGGCCCTACCCCCCCCCCCCCCCCCAACATGCTGTTTCGCGATAAAAAAAAGACTGATTATTAATTCTTCATTTAATTAATGAACTTAACCATTTTCAATTCATGTTTAAAATGTTTTTTTTTTCATAGCTATAGATGATTTTAGCCAGCTGATAGATGTGCGCCAAACCTTAGTGGGATGTTATTCCGAAACTTCATTTCATTAGCGAACTTCATGTGACTCACACATTTCTTTTAAAAATAGCTCCGTATGTCCAGCTTCTACGTTTAGACTGCCATCCTCACTTGCTTTTGACACCCATGAGTCTCGCACAGTAAGTCTCACATATGACTGGAAAGTTTTTTTAGTGATGGGTCATTTGCTTTTGAACAGCTCTATAAAATAAATCAAATGGACCAAGTTGTGCCTGCCATTATTATTATTTTTTATTTCAGACATATACTATGAAAGTATATAACTTCTGTGCCGTTCGTAACAGCTGTAATTAAGACAGACAATTCACAAATCGCTGGATATCGGTCGGGATAGGTCACTGCTAATTCTACATCCTTGATACCTAAACAGGTAATGTTGACCGGTGATTGTACAACAGCATCATGGAAAGTCATTGATTAGCCAAGATAAATAGAAAATCTTCAGTTTGTAAACAAATGTGTGAGAAATATATTGAAATGTTTACAACATATTGTAACTCTAGGAAAGATCGGAATGATTTGTAAATCACTTAAACTAAACATGTGATTTTTGATCCCTTAGGCAGGGTCTACATTAGACGATATAGACACTTCAATAAGGTAATACTTTACCATCCAACCATCCATACATTTATTTGAAATATTCATCACATGCCATTTGGAAATGGGATTGTAAATATTTGGCCTGCACCGTTCAGCAGTAATCAATACTCTCCTTTTTATACCCAATTCTGACACCTAAGGCAGGACAAAGCGTGTCTATAAATCTTTTTCTAATTTAGTTTTCCTCGCTGTAATATTTTGTCAAACTTTTAAATCCTTTTCACGATCAAATAGGGAGTAGCTGCCATATGGTCACCGTCCCAACGTCGTAAGCATCTGGAAACTGTAAAAGAAAAAGAGCAACAAAATGACAGCAAGTGAAGCGTGATCGAAGGATAGAAAGCTGATGTGGTATATGGTCTGAATCACAGACTGGAGAGAGACCGAGATGAAGTGCGATGAAAACGGGTCCAAATGCCAGGCAAATCAAAAAGGCAAGAGTGCAACAGATCTAAAAAACACTTTTATTTAAACCCTTATACTGGTTCATATTAGCTCTCTCTGTCACTCACTCTCTCAATCATTCTCTAATTATAGAGAGAGCAAACCAACAGACTTTTCTGAAGTGATTCATCACTTATTTCACATCATATGAATTCTTAATTCTAAAGGTGACGTGACTGAATTAGTGTCTCTGCATAAACTGTTTTCATTAAATTCTGAGGCTTGTAGCTCTCTAGAGAGGGAAAAAGAGAGAGAGAGTGAGAAACCAAGTCAAGGTTTCGATGTACACACTTAACTTCTACTGGCCCTTTATAAAGCTTGCTAGTCACACAAGAACCCTCCACATGTAAAGAGCTGTTAGTTCAGTAACTGTTTGTTGATAAAGGATACACTTTGGAGATGCCCAGCGGGACGTCTTTGGTCAAGTTATGGAATAGAAATCTTGAAAGGTTGAAAAGAGTCTCAGGCATACTGGTACTAAAAGGTTCCACCTAAAACAGAACGATGGAGGTACATTTAAAGCAAGACGCATACATAAACTGTGCACATTTACATTCAAATTTTATCAGTATCAAGAAAGGGCTGTGTGTGACTCGGGTCCTGTAAGTCTGGGAAAGTTCTCAAGGACATGATCAGGTTCTCCAAAAAGGCCCAACCCAAATAAAGACAAAGACGCAGAGCTTGGGGATTCTTGATCATGTATGTACCTATCCACTAGGATAAATAAAGCAGTGCAGTAAAGTGCCGGTCCTACAGCCTGTTCATAAGAAAAAAAGACCATTACCAGTATTCGTCCATTGTTTATGAATTACAGTTTATCCTGTGTGGATATAGAACACATTCAGTTCTCCCCCTAAATCTACACGTAACCCTACAGCATACATTAACAAACAAAATGTTTTCAGTTTGAGCTGAATGCTCCAAAAACAAGACCAATTATAAAAAGGCCAATGTTTAATAATAGGAAGCTTCCCATCATAGACGTACTAATTCTGTGAGACTTTAAAAACCCTGGGAAAAAAAAGAAACGTATTTTGGATGGACAGTAGACTAGCAATCAACTACTTCCAGATAGTTTGAGATCAATTGTTCAGCTTTGGATAAAGGCGTCTGCTAGGGTAATTGATGTGGCCTGGTGCTTAGAGAATTTGGCTTGTAATCTGAAGGTTCCCAGTTCGATTCCAAAATTCGTCAGGTCACAACTGAAGTGCCCTTGAAGGGGACCAAACTCCTAACTGCTATGCTCACAGCTGCCCCATAGTGTGTGTAAATGTAACTGTGTTTTACTGCACGGATTGGGTTAAATGTGGTGAATTAATTCCTATATGAATAAAAAGTACAGTGATAAAAATTCTAAATTGGAAATATAAAAATGAAAATCCTACAAACACCTTACAAAAACTCAAAGTGGAATTCATGATTCCACTATTGGAAAACATGGGGTGTTAAACCTCTGCTGAGTGCTGACCAAGATAAACACATGTGTTTGCCATACAAATGTGAGAAACATAACCCAATAACCCTGGGAAAATGTTTGGTGGTCTGATTAATTGTGATTTTATGTCTCCATTCCATTTCGAATAAGTTACATTCTTCCTGATTCAGACAATCTATAGAAGCAAGCCCGATATTACTCTGTGTTACTCTGTGCAAATATGTGAGGAAAAAACTGTCATGAATAGAAATACTTCCACCTGGAGCAAATGAGGCGGTACGAGGAATCATGCATCCGTTCCCTGCTACCCAAACAAATGTGAAAAGGCAGACATACGTTGATCCTAAACTAAGACCTGTTGCCAAAGAAGCAGACCAGCAATGAGGGTGTATGGAAGAACCAAGTCTCATGTTAGCACCACCCCCCCCAATACTGTCCAGTACAAGATGAAATTCTTCCACCTGACTAAAATGATGATCGATTAAGAGATATTGTGCCCAAAGAAATGTGACAAGACTGAAAGACGTAGATCCTAAACTAAGACATGTCACTGTTCTCCACACTAAATGAGCTTGTTGCAGATTTGGTACAAATCAGCAGTGAGAGAGTACGGGATGACCTCGATACAGGTCAGAATTAAATGGTTGCAAGCCCTTTAAAGACTTCCTACAAGATGAGCAAATATGAAACAAGCGAAAGTCACTTAAGAGAAACTGTTACACAATTCTGTTTCTAAATCTTTTATTTGTATTTATTAAATGCTCTATTATTTATTTATAGTACTCTGATAAGTCTAAAAAGCTTTATACAGTCTACATTTCGGTTTGTGCAATTTGGAACTATAGAGAAGCAAATGTGTTTTGCAGACTGATCGTCATCATGCTGACTCAAATAAGCATATTATGTAACTCAAATACCGGTCTGTACTCATACTCATTATGGTCAGACTGAAACCCACTATTAACCAATTTGAAAATATTGAAATAAAAATGTGGGTTTCACTTTTATTTGCTGTGTCCTGCACATTATATAAACAAAACCGAAGTTCATGAGAGAGAAAAGTGTGTGCTGGATAAGCAGGCTTACTATGTAACGATGAATGGAATGGTAGACGTGGTACAGCTCAGCCAGGTGTTGAAAACTGTGAAATTTTCTCAACATCTCCTCTCTAGTATCTTCAATTTCTACAAAAAACACACAAAATACGAGCCAATCTGATTCACATTATGCACGGTGATGTTACTGTTAGGGATGTAACGATGATCACATTACAATTTGTTCAAGCGATACGATTCGTGTTTCGATATAATTTTACTATAAAGTTTATTAGTAAATACAGTCAGATCTGAGTAATTGGACCGTCAGTTAATCGGACCAACCGCAAATTCGGACCGAATCCTAAAGTACAGATACAAATCCTATTATATACATGTAATGATGTTTGCTTCTTTGGCGCAAAATAACATTCAATAGGACCAAAAAACGTGAGAGCGTCTTTGTTTGTGGTGATTTTGGTCAAGTGCAGTCGGTCAAGAGAACGTGGAATCAATTGTTGACTGGAATTTATAAAGAACTTTTTCACATGCTGAGGACAGAAATATTATGTTGTAGATCACTTCGAAAAACTTTATTTTTTAATAAACAAAGTTTGTAAGGAACAATAGTTCTGGTTTGTACATTCGCTATATGAGTATATCGCACAATAAATGTTTAATAAACATTTATTATGCTACATAAATTATAGCATGTCCAGTCTTGTAACATAGGGGCCTGTTCCTGTAATCGGACCAGCCGGAAATTAGGACCAAAATGATCGCGTCTCAACGTGGCCCGATTAACCGGATCTGACTGTATTGTATTTGTGCTTTTTTGAAAAAAATTAACACTTTTTGTCTGAGGAAGATACAAATTTTCTCTAAAAATACAATGAAAGCTCAGCTTCTCCTAAAATATCCCAAACTAAAATAGTGAAATACGTGCAGTTGTGCTAACATTTCAGTGACTACGAGTACGCTAAATTATATTCATCTGGAAAATGCGGCTTCTCAGAATCAGCTACTTAACACAAATCAACTCAACATTGTTCACTTCTCACATATTTTGTAGCATTAATGCATTTGCCTGTAAGCGCCGAGTGTCTGATCACTTCAACAGTAATTTGTGTGTGTGTGTTCACCCCACCACTGACCTTCATCACTGTAAACATCTTCAAAAGCCATATATTAAACTTGTAAGAGAGCAACAAGCAACAAAACCTATGAACTGCAACTGAACTTAGACTACTCATATTGGAAGTGAAATAGTTGAGTTATTCTGTGCTAAATAGAGGAGAATAAAGAAGATATTTGCAAAAAAAATATGCTCCACAAACAAGATCCATAATAAGATCCACTAAAGTGCTAAACTCGCACACACGATGAGCAGTGAAATGTAAAACTGAAATAGATCTTAACATAGGAAATATAAAAATAAATATGTTGTAAATAAAATGTAGCGCACTATTACTGGGGAAAGATTTCCTATTTACTACTGAACCATATTCCTTATTCTCCATAACAAGTTCCAGAAACAACAACAATTTCGGCTTTCAACCGAGTTTGCATGGGTTTGCTCCCGCAGTCCAAAAACACGCAAATCTTGTATATATAATTGTATTTGGATTTAACCTTTGCTACGTGACGAATCTTATCAAATGAATCCTTTTCCTTCATGAATGTAAGTGATTAGCAGATAGCAGATTCCCTAACATGTGTCGCAGGCCTCACTGATCTTATATTCTCATATATTCGTATATTTTTACAGAACAAAGCTGAGCAATGCTATAACATTTACATTGTTCTTTATTCCATGCGGTGCTATTTTCACAATTCATTGTTTGTAAACCGCCCACAACATCGACACAATCTACCCACACATGAATCATCATGATGAATATTATCTGTTTAATTCTAGTCACACACTCACCTCGCGCTATATCCAGACATTGCATGGAGAGCATCCAATAGTAGTACGAAGCATCATTGAATCTGCTTTCCACTACAGCATTATGGGTGAGCTGCTCCAGAACTTTTACTGCCTCAGCTTGCCGGCCAGCCTTGTGAAAAGCTGCAAAACGAAACGAACCAGAAAAGTTAACAAAAGTGGATGTGAACAACCATTAAACCTACACTGAGAGGAAACTATTTTTACTTAACGGTAATGACTGAGAATGATTTGTTTAAAGCCACAGAGGGTTTCTTGCTCAGGGACCCAACTTGGTAGTGGTAAGGCTTGACCGAGCAATCTTCTGATTACTAGCCCGGTACCCTAACCACTTACTAATGGACATGTAGTTAAATAATACCTGCATCACACAAAATTGGCTCAGCACACTCCAATGTGGAAGGGTGGAAAAGAACCAACCGAGATGTGGGGCTGTGTGAGGACTCTGGTTGCCCAGGGCACCTGCACAGAAGTGGAGGAGAGTAGTGTTCAGGACGTGGCTGTTCATGTTTAAAGCCAGTCTCACACACAAATCGATTGTGTGGATTTATATAAAGAGAATGAGTGCCAGTAAAGTCACCCCTCTTTGGTCACCACTTGGATGAGCAACCTTCCAAGTACTAATCCAGCACCATAACCAGGAAGCTAACACTGCGTTCTTCAAAAGCTCTGAGAATAAATATCAGGTTGCTGTGCTGTGCAGCCGTTACACCACAATAGATCAAGTCAATCAATAAGATTGGTGTCTGATAACAATGGGAATGAGATCTAAAGCGATCAATATTTCAGGCATATTTGATTAGTCTAGATGATATTGCACACTCGCAGACCTAATGTTTGCCAGCTCAATCTAAACAATCTATTGTTAATTAACCAAACCTTAAATAATTCGATAACAAAAATTATCCTTTTTTCAGAAATCTTCACTAATGTGGCCGTTCGTTCGAACACCAACAATGCTAACAAAACATCTATGTCAGGAGTTTTGGCTACCCGAGCAGTGAATCCTGAAATGATGGTGAAATTATGTACTTTTGACTCTTTATAGTACACGCTAGTAGATAAAACCACAAGCTTTTTATCACAATAATCATTTTACAGTCCATGGAAAGCTTATACAATTTCTCAGAACTTTGAGCATTTACATTTACAGCATTTACATTTACAGCTTACAGCTACAACCAAACACCATTTTGAGCACATTGCTTAGGGGACTAACAGTGAAAATTTAGATATTGTGGGGCTTGAACTGGCAACCTTTTAATCTCTAGCTCAGTACTTTAATTAATAAGCTGTCTGAGATGGGTTGTTCAGATGTAACACAAGTTGGAAAGTAACTTATTGATATATTTACAAGGCGTGAAGTTTGTTAAAATGGGCAACATATTTGTTTATAAAAAGTAATAGAAGAGCAGAAGAAGTTAGATGTTAGATCTCCTCTAAAACACGAGAATTCCTGAGATTTTAAGAAGCTGAAAACATCCGCCCCCCTGTCCTGACAAAATTAGTTATTAAAATTTTGAATGACCAGACAAATTTAGGTGTATTTTAGTACTTTTACTACTCTACTCTACACTAAGAAACTTAAAAATTGACAAAAATCATTAATTTATTCATTCATTACTTCTGTGTAATGTAGTAATAACAGAAAATGTACATAATATAGAACTATATACAGAAACAACAATGAAACAATGCAAGGCAAGTTTATTAGTGTAACACCTTTCAAAGTGACACCTTCCACCTGCCGTGTCCTGCAGAGGAGTGTCCAGTCCACCTTCCGGTTTAAAACAGAGACCAAAGTCTATCAACTTGATGTTATTATTGATATCCATCATTATGTTTTCCGGCTTCAGATCCCGGTGGACGTATCCCTTGCCGTGGATGTAATCGACGGCAGAGATGATCTGGCGAAAAAGTCTGCAGGCCTCGTGCTCCAGCAGTTTGTCACGAATCTCGATGTAATCATAGAGATCTCCATTTGGACAGAATTCCAGTAGTAAATAGATGTGGTCAGATGTCTAAATTATAAAACTGGATATTAAACGTAGATGACTGTTATTTTCCCTTGCCATCATTTTGCGGTCAGTGTTTTGCGGTCACTCTTCGGCTGTGTTCTATCCTGCATGTTTTTAACTGTGCAGTGACGATGAGTGCGGATTGAACAGATTCATTAATGAATTTTGTGTGAAAGTACCCTAGGTTGAATTGTGATTTACTCAATGAATTGTTTCAGCTTTAACACACACACCGTCCTCTGTGTGTGTGTGTGTTTGTGTAACAATAGGGATTCAAAATTTCACTCAGCAGGAGAGCAGAGAACATTCAACTTCTGAATGAATGGAGCTTTTTGAAGAACTAAAGATTGAAAGACTGAAGAATTCGTGTTGAGATGAGACCGACTGAAGCTATGAGCACTTCCTAAAACCAATTTATACTTCTCAGCCAAATTGACATCGCCGTGACACAACAGCCACCTCCATCCACAGAACCTTTGCATCACCTGATGTGCACCTCCAAATTTTTCTAACTACCGCAACAGACAACACAAGAAGTACTGATACAGACCACAATAGCCATCAAAACAATCTAAAGTGCACACTTGTTCCTTCTTTTCATATGGCAGTGTCTTAATATGTACTATGTATTGTTTATGAGCCAACATTTAAAAGCATTCATTGTTTAATATCAAACATCTAAAATTTTCTAGAACAAACTTTCCCGCTCTTGGCTGGTGTGTTAGTTTGCAGTTTATAAGATCGCAACGCTGAACTATAAAAGGAAAACAACATTGTTGAGGTGACGGCGCTGTCTCAGAAGAATAAATCAGCCAAAAAAAGTAAAGGACGTTAAGCTTACTGAAATGCAGACGCTTAAGGATATACGTTTCTGAAGATTGAGTTGAGGATGTTGAGTTACAGGATACTGTTGTATTTAAATCAACAAACCTGGAACACGTTTGATGTGCACAAAATTAATTAATAAAAAATGCTTTGCTTGTCTGGAACTTCAAAGATGCATGGTCTTGGTCAGCACACTTTTGGGGTTTGTTTTGGGGAATGTTTTCTTCATTCCACACTAATTAAATCCAGCCTAATCCGGAGTTAAGAAAATGTGATATTTAAACAGTTTAGCTTCAGACTTCAATCTTGATTTGACAAATTGTTCCCAAAAGACTTAAACCCAGATCGTAAGATCATTAGTTTAAGAGCCTCATGCTGAGAGGCTGATCAGGTTTAGCTGCCATCAATCTGTGAGTATAATATTCTTCATTAATCACTCTAAACAGGGATTCAGTCATTTGCACGGCTTGATCATCTGGCGGTGAACTCGTGTTTGACCAAAATCTCTTCCAGAATTTGGCTGTGTAAGCAACAAATCGCTCATTTCCACTCCTCACTTCCAGCTGTCAGGCGGTGCATGCAGGGAACTCGTCCAAAAGCCCTCTACCTAACCTGCCCGCCAAAGGCAATTTGTACCTAATGTACACAAGTTGTCCAAGTCCTCCTCCCCGTCAAGAACCAAATCTGTCCTGCAACTCGGTTCAGAGGCAAAATGAAAGGCTATTAGCAAATGTCAAACAGAGTCGCACTTAGAAACCGGAGCGGGATTTAGCACCGGGCTCTCCACTCCCTATCTGTCTAATCAAACACAGCTTTAGAGCAGTGCGACCCCTGCCACGGCCCCGGCAGGAAGTCTGGCTTATCGTCGAGGCTCCATTAGCCACAACCCTTTTGAGTGGAAGCGCTTTAGAGGTGCATTCGTCAGAGAAGATTTGATGCCACCGCTGTGTTGCTCAGCTTCAGCTTTAAGTCCGCGATAAAGAAAGTGTGAGACGCACACATAGGACAAGGGGGAAAGAATCTCCGGGTTAATGAAGCAGTGGATGTGTATGTCTGTGTGTGAGTCGTAGAGCCTAGAAACGTATATCTTGTAAAGCGTCTCCCCCGCTGCCAATTATAATCAGCCCATGCACAATGGTGGATTATGGCCAGTGAGATTGTGCAGAGCAGAACAATCGACCTTCCTCTGTCTGCACAATCTAGCGGATGAGGACTTCGACACTCCCACACGCTGTCACGCTGAAGAACTATAATTATAATTCCTGGCGATAACGGAATGAATTACTACATATGTAATAACAGTGTCTTCAGTTATATGCGCAATTTTAGTCAAAAGTTTAAGTACACTTGTAAAGGTGTCTTGAAAATTTTATTATTTATAAAAACCACCACTATTTTTACTATCTAACTACATAATACCCATAAGCTACATACAAAATGTACTTTGCATGTTTTAGTGTTTCCATGTGCGTACTTCTGTAAACACTGCAAGTTTTTAAGAAACTCCATGCATCTGTTTCCTCTGTATAATAATAATAATAATAATCAGACTTGATATTGTTACATAATAAATCAATGATTTGCATATTTTTCTCCCCGGTACCACACATGACCTGGCAGACCCCCACCAGAGCCTCGTCAACAAGAACACTAGTGGATTCACCATCCGGTTTTCTTATGGTTCTACAAGAGCCCTGCATAATACAATACATATGAATACAGACAACAGAAAGTCCCACATGAAAAGTTGTGTCATTGGCTGCAACAACAACAACAAAACAACAACAACTCGTTACACCTGACCAAGGGGTGATTGCTACGTCTCCTAAAAAAAGTGAGGTATTACTTTGTTTAATAAATTTAAGATAGTTTAGTAATATTTTACTCGATTTTAGATGAATTTTATTCATGAAATCTGTGCTTTTTACTCCACTTTGAAGTAGGTGTGTTTCCATCTTTCACTAGCTCCACATGGATACCTTAAATAATACTTAACTGATTAGATTCTACTGCATTTTACCATTTTTGTTGTGTCCTTGGGTGTTTCAAAAAATAAAACAATACTATTAATAATTAATTATTATTAATAGTTTTTATTAATGAGCATATTATTATTGGTTTGAATGGCCCACCACATCACACCACATCTCATGCACTGAGAATCCTTTCCAGTTCTCAGGTCACCGTGACGGATCTTATATTGTGAGTGCTTGCTAGTTTTACATGCATGTTTGGATTGAAGTTTTTGTGTGAATTAGCCTTTTTCCACATTAAATAATGAAGACGGAATATCAGTCTATGCTTACTGATGAACACTTAAAAGATGCTCGAGACTTGGCATTAGCAGCTATTGTCCAGGCTACATGAAACTGACACCATTCAGCACAGCTCATCAAAAAACTGTTCAAGTGATTTTTTTACTCACTTCCTCAGTAATGCCAAAAGACTTAAAGACCTAAAAGACTAGAGTATCACATGCCATGCAATATTCCAATATGGATCTCTATAGTACCTTCACATATACTGTTGTGTTTGCCCAGGTAACACTAAAATGTCGCCGCTCACCAAACAAATGTACATAATAGGCAAAGATAACACAAACACAAAAGGCTATTTTATAATTGAGAAGAGAACATAAATTAACTGTGTCATCGGAAAAGCCAGGTTCAACTTTCCTAGCCAGACCCAAAACTGATTGCAAGATACTTAAAAGCGAAACATCAAGTAACAAATGAGCAACAAACTAATTGAATTCTATAACTCAAGAAAAAAGTTCTAAAGCCCCTTCATAAGCTTTGGGACTGCAGCGAATGACAGTGAGAACCATTATCCACAAATGGCAAAAACATGGAACAGTGTCTACCTTCTCTGGAGTGGTTGGCCGACCAAACTTAGCCCAAGAGTGCAGCAATGACTCATCCAAGAGGTAATCAAAGAGCCCACAAGAGATTCCAAAGAGCTGCAGGCCTTACTTGCCTCAGTAAAAGTCATTGCCCATGACTTTACCAAAATGGCCTGCATGGCAAAGTGCCAAAACGAAAAGCACTGCTAAGCCAAAACAACTTAAAGGCTCGTCTTAGTTTTGCTAGAAAGCATCTTGAGGATCAAAAGGACGAAACTTTTGGGAAAATAATCTGTGGACGGATGAGACAAATGTTGAACTTGGTGGTGTATATTCCATTACATCTGGTGTAGAAGTAACTTTTTAGAAAAAGAACATCGTACCAACTGGAAAAACATGGTGTTGGTAGTGTGATGGTCTGTAGTGTGGTTTCCGGACCTGGAAGACTTGTCGTGGTAAATGGAACAATGAATTCTACCAAATTGTTTGTCTACCAGAACAACTTGAAGGAGAATGCCTGCTGGTAGCAGGTCCTGCAGCTGGACGATCCAAAACCCAGCAGCAAATCCAACTCTAAATGGCAGGCAAATGCAAAGTCTGGCCTAGGGGCCAATTGTGGTCCATGTTCACATAGCATGAGGCCCACCAGAACTGTTGACTACAGCATAATACTCATACAAAAGCTAACAAACGATGGCTGTATACAATGCACAATTCCAGTGTATAATCATATAAATTATTTTAAAAAAATTGAATAAAATAATGTGTGTTTAAAAACAAAATAATACAGGGCTGTTGGTATGTTTTCTATCAGAATAGATCACTGTCAGCATTCTGTTACTCTCGGTAAGTGGAATGTTTTGGTATCTCAGAGAAATGAATAGACTTTTACAAAAATTTGTAACGAATAAATGAGTTTAGAACCTGAAACATTTTTGTGTTTACATTTCTTTTTTATAAAATATGTACTTCGATAATGTTAATGGATCAAATTATGTCAGACTGAATGTTTGGCCCTTACATATTTTAACCTCAAAATCTGGTCCTTTCTACAAAAATCTACAAGATTTTGGGATGGCCTAGTACAAAGTCCTAACTGGAGCATGATCTGATGAAGTAGCATGATCTTTAGAAGATGGTTCATGCTCAGAAACCCTTTAATGTGGCTAAAGGGAGGTCCAACCAGTTATTCACTTTGTCTCACAAGGCCCTGTAAGTTTGGATTTCTTTTTCCTTTGTGTTAACTTTGTCTAATTATTACATGTGTTTGGTGATCTGAAATATTTTAGCGTGACAAACATACAAAAGAATAAGAAATCAGGAAGCAAATTTGCACACTTTTTCCTCATGCCCCGGGAATTCATACACCCTTATGCCATTACAGATGTTGACTTTGGCTACTTTTACAATTAAAATAATTACCACAACATAGTTTGAAAAAAGACACACTTGTTTCCATAAAGACAAGCTGGGACAATAATTGTGGACTAAAATTTGACTCATCAAATTTGGTCTGGGAACCCAAGGGTTGGGGGTTCAAATCCAGGCTCTGCTACACTCTGCTACACTGCTGGGTCCTTGAGCAAGACCCTTAACCCTGTCTGCTCCAGGGGCGCTGTACATTGGCTGACCCTGCGCTCTGACCCCAACTTTCAGACAAAAAGTTGGGATATGCGAAAAAACCTGCAATTTCCCCTCGGGGATTAATAAAGTATATAAAATAAAAATAAATAAATAAAATAAATTTGATGATGGTTATCATTTTTCATAGTTCACAAGCAAGAACTTGACAGTATTATTTTCTGTATAACCGTTTCAAGCAGTTCTTGATGTATTGTGAGACTGTGTTAAGTGTCAACCATGTGGTTGTCTTTATCTACATGGCGGCTTCACATGCATTGCCTAAATGCTTACAGATGACAGAACACTTAAATGAGGTATTTATTCTTGTTTTGTCATGTGACATATTTAGATGCTGCTTGGGTCTTTAATGTCTCAGTAGCTTTTGACAAACCTCTAGTTAGTGTGGTAGACACACCATTTGGCTCTTATTTGTCATCCCTCAGCCTTAACTGGCAACCTCGTTTAAGAGATACAAGCCATTGATGATGACTGGCTGCCTTTGGTACCAACAGAATGTAACTTCTCTGACTTTGGAACACAGACTTCGGAAAATGAATTTCGGAACATTGATCTTGTATGTTCTTAAAAGCGGGTAAACTACGTTATTCGAAGACAAGATAGAAACATTTAACAGTGGTAACATTTATAATATTTTCTAAGAAGATTTGGTGGGCCGCTGAGCCTTTTCTGGATTCACCTTTTACACCGAATAATAATTCCCTCAAATGTTACCAATACACCTGTTATGGATGTTTCAATAATTCATAAACCTTTCTACAATTTCGTTTCATTACATGTACGAGGTTTTATTTGTCTGAAAGTACTAGATAAATTGTTTTGAAAAACATATACAGGAATATTTCACCCTCCATCGTTAATAAATTTCATGGGACATGACAAATGAAAAATGACATGTGAGGAATTAACTTGTCTCCAGACGAGGCTACGCCGAATTTATTTGTATCTATGCTAAACCAAAACAATCACCTACAGTTCTGTACTTTATTTAGTATATGATTAATAAGATAATATTTTTAGTGTGTGTGAAGTAAACTAATTGAAGAAATCTTGACAACGCAGAACGGTAGATATCAAAACTATCAGACCTACGTTTGATAAGCTTTAATTCTTCTTTATTGTACAGGAACAATTTTATGTGCTTTTATGTGTTTTGTAAGTTCACAATTCTAAGACTTGTGGTGGACAGTTGTAAAGTCGAATAAATTTATGTATATGGTTTTTAAGTCATTTCTTTGTGAGCGTGCTTACTTAGAACCTAAAGCTGGCTAGACAGCTTCGTCCTGAGTTGATTCACTTTCTGTGATTGAAGCACTAACTGTTTTCATTTTCGTGTACTTTGGTGTAATTTCATAAAGCGTTGTTTAGTAAAGCATTACAAAGGTGTCAAAGCTGTCAGATAACCATCATATCAACTGTTGACAATTATAAGTATTACATATATGTATTTCGTTCCCTGTGTGGTGGTTTTAATTGTAAACATCTGTAAAGCAACTTGGGGAGCAGTTAGAAAACTAGGCCAACAGGTCACGATTGAAGTGCCCTTGAGCAACGCACCTAATCCCTAAGTGCTCCCTGGGAGCCATGGCTGGGACGCTCTGGGCATGTGTGCTCACTGCCACCTAGTGCGTGAACACTAGTGTGTGTATATATGTGTTTCTTTGCATAGATTGGGTTAAATCAGAATGACAAATTCATATCATGGGGCAGAAAAAAACCTTATTTAGTTCATATTTATGTATATACATTTGCCTCACAATCTTCCAATCACAGTCTTTAAACAGTGTTTGAAGACCTCACCTGCTGAGTTCAGTCATCCTGCCCTAGAAAAAACGTGTCACCATTGCACCCCCTCTTTTTAATTCAAGCATGTAAACCTTCAACCTTTAAAAGTTGCTCAAGGGCTTAACAGTAGCAGTCTATCCACCAGTGACAGTTCACCAAGTCGCTACTGAGTTGGGATCCTCCGAAATGTTTTGATCTGGTAGTACTAAACCCTGTGAAGCTGCTTTGACACGATATCTTTTGTAAACAATGCTGTACAAGTAAAACAGAAACTATATAATGGGACGCTAACTGGCAACCTGCTGATGACTAATCCGAAACTACAACGTAGTTTAATAAATCTGGTGTGGAGAGAACAGACAGCAACAACATGCTTTCCCAAAAGAGTCAGGGCTGTTATAGTCTCAAAGAAGGACCAACCTAGTAACTTGTAGTAATTGTAAATGTAGATGTGGTGGACTAACCTTTCTGCGCCTCCTCAAAACGATCGTTCTCAGCAAGCCACTGTGCATAAGGCACATAAACATCATCTTTATACTGGGGCTGTTTATTCACCAATGAGAAAGCCTGCAACCAAACAAGCAAATTAAACTTAACATTTTTACTTTTAATGCATGTTTTTTGTATTTTCCTGGGGGTCCTTACTCATATAAATAAATATAGGACAATAAATTAAATAAAATCAATCCATCCATTTTCGGTTTGGGTTCAGAATAAAAATTGCCATTTTGACTTCTGTGGTATTGTGATGTAATGACGACCTGATTTGCATTAGAACTTCCCTGGTACCACCAATCACCTGGTACCCCCCCAACAGAACTTAACCCTATAGATTAGTGGAAGATTAATTCGTTCTGGTGCTGGATATACGTTCACTGTACAAGAGACGAGTGGTTTTGAATACGAACGTTAAAAAACAGACTAATGTATGAAAATATTTTAATGTATAAAAACATTACAATATACAAATACTGACTTTCAAATAATGATTTTAATCACTTTGAATACGAGTGTTTAAGTTTTGTTCCATACCAAATTCTGTCTGTCTGTACACGATCGGGTCATCTCTAACATTTATGAAATTAATTTGTGTTTTTTAAAAATGCTATTTTCTGACATTTTTATGTTTATTCAATGCAAAAAAGATTTGACCACTGAGGAGCTGAAAGAGCAACAGATCATTAGTAGATGAGCTCAAAACATAGTATTCAGAAAAAGACTTTTGACAAACTGTGACAGTCATTTTGTACGAAGCACTTCATGGATACATTTTGTATAGCCCACAGACATATTCTAACTTGTTTAAAAAGAGGCATAACATTTCCAATTCATGACAACTAAAACCAGAAATCAAAACCACCACCAATTTGTAATTGTATGTATAAAGTAAAACCTGATTTTACTTGAAGCATTTTGATTAGCCTGAATGAACAGAATGAGATAATGTAGCGGGATATATTACATGCATGATAAGACACTAGCTCAAGTTCAATCAGGGGAAGTCAAACACAGTCATGGACAATCTCTAATTCACTTCAATTCATGTTTTTGGACTGTAAAAAAAACAAGAGCAACCGAAGTACACCCAGGCCGACAGGGTTAGCACATGCAACATCCACACATCCTCACTTTGGAATCAAAACCAGACTGTCCTTACTGTGAGGAGATTGTGCCGCCCACTAAAAATGTTAATTTGTCAAACACAAGCTTTGATTTTGTATCTCAGTGCAGGGAAAGGCTTGTCTCACGGTTCACGACTAGGAATTATGTAGAGCACTAGTTAGAAAACAGGGCCCTAGATGATTTGCTTTTGGCAGGATTTTTCTAAATAACTTATCTAGCCATTTTTACTCGTAAACTAAGCTTAGCATGCAGGTTTTTAAAGGGTTAGGTAGGGGGACTGGATGGCCTCAGCAAAGTGTGTATTAAAAGACTGTATAAGGAAGCATGATTCAGCTCTTTGTCAGACTGGATCAAATAGTGACTTAAAAAACCACATTGGTATCTAAAATAAAATCCTCAGCTTTGTGATTGGGTGCAGAATTGGGATACAAAGTCATTACTGTGAGATACTAAATCATTGTATTATATAATATTATAATAAAATACATAATAATAATGAAATAAATAAATATAAAGAAACTTAGGAATACTAAGTCAATATTTTGAGATAATAAGTTGTTACTTTAAGATACTAAGTCGTTATTCTGAGATACTAAGTCATTATAGTATACAATAATATACAGTGGAATTCCGGTTAACGACCACAATCCATTCCGAAAGGTCGGTCGGTATCTAAAATGTTCACTATCCGAAACACATTTTCCATAAAAATAAAGGAAATAAAAATAATTGGTTCCCAGCCCCGGTTGACTCATTAATATATGAAAATGACACGATATACAGGAATGTTTTCAAAATGAGAACAGTTATAATACAGTACACATGTTAAATCAACATAAAAAGCATTTAAACATAAGAAAACATTTAGTAAATAAGTAAAAATGTATTGTTTTGACTGACGTCGTGACGTCGTTCCCCTTCATGAGAACACCTGTCGTTGTATAATCAGGAGTAACTTCCCTTTTCTGACACTTTCAGATTGAAAAAACGTGTCCAGTGTCTGTTGTCCACATCGACCTGCCGTATTTTAGCCGTGATAACTGACACACGCACGACTTAGAAATCATGACTTTTTCAGTTCAATTATTGGCCGCTGTATTTTCACTTCTTTTTAGGAACCATGATGGAGGATTATATTATTAAAATAAAGCATAAAAATCACTGAATTATTAGAATATGTAAAGATAAAGAGAACCGATTGTAACTGTATTAAGGGTGAATGACGCTCGGTCTGAGATGCGGGTCACGTAGTGATGACGTAGTGATGTAGGGATGTAGTTGAAGTGATGTTCACTATCCAAAATTTTGGTTGTAATCCGGGGCAAATTTTTAGCAAAATGGTTGGTCGTTATCCGAATTGGACGCTATCGGAGGCGTTCGCTGACTGAGGTTCCACTGAAAATAAAATACATAATAATACTAAAATAAATAAACACGACTCTAGTGCGCCCGACTCTGCCCGCTAGTGTGTGTTCACTAATGTGTGTTAATGTGTGTTTCACTGCACGAGTTGGGTTAAATGCAGAAGAATAATTCCTAAGTGTGTAAAAGCACTAACACCTAAGACACTCCAAGAATGCTTTTTTTGCCACTGTCTCTCAGTGCTACATGCTACGTTCTCAAAAACTAAGCATCAAGACAGACACAGAATTGAAACCACAGTGTGCCTATTTTGGAAATGTACCATTGTATATAATAGTAGACAATTAGTAAGCAATTTACTTAATTAGCAGTTAGGAGTTGGTCGTTAAGCAGTTAGTAATTCCTAGGTAGTAATTAAGCCGTAGCAGGTATGCGTTTGAAAACACTCCTCGCGACGACGAAGCGGAGTTTCTTGGTCGAACTGCGACCGAATCTAGACACGCACCTCATCCCAATGCCTGGCCTCCACGTGCAGCTGCACCAAAGCTTTCAGGTCACCCATTTTTGAGTAGGTCTCGGCTGCGTAACCATGGTGATTCAACTTCCTGAAGAATTCGGCACACCTGGACAGAGGCTCGCGTTCTGCTTTGTCGAGCTTCCGAGCCAGATCGATCAACCTAAAGACAGAGAGAAATGATTTAGGGATGAATTTAAGATGGATGCTTATCTTATGTAAATAAAATAATAGACCTGAATAAACAATAGAGGTTAATTTTGCACAATATGTAGAGCTAACGACCCATGAAATGATTCCTCGTTTTCTTGGCAGCAGCTTAATTATATGTTTTCCTCTGTATCGTTATTGTGGAACGGTTTAGGCTGTAATACTAAACAGCTTTCAATAGGAACAAAAGAATGGGGTTTGGAACAGTAATCCAAAGGTCAGCGCTTCCCACCCCATCACTACAGTTTCGCCCCTGTTGAGCCCTTGGGCAAGACGATGAACCTTTGATTGCTTGGATTGTATCCAACCACAATTGTAGGTCACGCGGGATAAAAGCATGTGATGATAGATTTAATTTTCAAAAGGTGGTGCCACTTAATCTCTTCTTTCTTTTACGTTTTTGTTGGAATCGGTACAGAGATGATACACACACGTTATACCACCTGATTATTAAGTGACTGGTTCGGTGGAGTCCTAGAACCTTTCGACAATTTGACTTAAAGTTAAATATATGATATGGCTTCAGACAGGCTACGTTCAGTACGGATGGTAAATCCATCCTTCGATCCATCCATCCTTTAGTTTTTCTAGCGCTTAATCATTAAGTCAATTAACTGTCATGGTGGTACACACTGAGCAAATACACTGAACACCTGAACAGGTAGTCAGTCTATTACAGGATACAGAACAATCACACACACAATACTATTTCAATTTATTGAAGTAACCTGACTGCATGTCTTTAGACAGTGGGGTGAAGCCGGAGTACATGGAGAAACCCAAATGGGGAGAACATGCAGACTCCACACAGAAAGGCCCTGATCACCTTAGCCAGGAATCAAACATACATGCAGTCGGGTTAATTGGAGATACTGAAATTGTCAACTGTGTGAGTCTGTGTGTGACTTTATCCTGCAGCGGACCGGTGACCTGTTCAGGTGTTGAGTGTATTCGTCCAGTACAGCACTGGTACGTTTGTGTATTGTTTTGAAGTGTCTCACATGTCAACCCAGCCATTCTTTCCGATGATCTCGATGGCTTTGAGGTTCTCTCCGGCACTGAGGTACATGTCGGCGGCAGCACGTGGTTCCCTGCTGTTCTCGGCCCAGTCGGCCTGTTTCGTCATCAGTAACTTGGTGTCTTTATGATCCGCCGAGGCCAGGAAATCCTGGAACACATGTAAACGCGCTTTACCAAGGACTAAACTAAAAAACAAACCAAAGTCAAACCATGTTTGAACAGATCAAGACGCGGGTAAGAAGAATTCCTTTTTTCTTCTCACGCTCGGTCCGACATCCTGATCTTCTTGTGAAGGCAAACGCTTGCGAGGGGGTACAGATGTGACTGCAGGCTATACAAGACACTCACATGAATAGGAGGCATGAATAAGACCTAAAGCATTCTAGTGCATCATGAAGGAGAGGAGCCGGTTAAAAAAGCAGCAGATCCTAAATTAGGACAGGTCTGCGCCTGTCTTCTTTCCCGCTGTATTAGCGTAGGGGAGCCCACACGCAGGAGACAAAAATATACAACTGCCAGAAACAAACACACACACACACACACACACACACACACATACACACACACACACACACAAACACACACACACACACACACACACACACACACACACACACACACACACA
>JAOTRQ010098460.1:0-32546 GCA_028565875.1 Hoplisoma paleatum
TATTTTTAGTCGACTATTAGTCGATTAGTTGAAGTAAATGATGACCACTGGTCGACCAACAAAATCCTTGGTTGTGGACAGCCCTAGTATGGACTATAGACAAACTGTTTATCAATCTGTCTCCAACTATCTCTTATTGCTGTGTCCAGATCAGCTTTGCAGGCTGAAACCTCATTATTGATCGTTTTTTAAACCACATAGAGATCTGGACTTTGCCATGGCATCCTTTGTTTTTTGCTGATAGAATTAGAAACTGTCCAGATTTTCAGTGTAGAAATTTATTGAAGATTGTAATGATCGTCATCACCCTTACTTGACATGCAGCTACGTATCAATGACTATAAATGTACTCATTTTCTTCAGGCAGACATCTTTATCCATTTCATTGGATTGACACCCAACATTCATGATTGACCACAGATTCATCCAGTCACCCTACAGTCCATGATTGCTTTTCTTTAGCCAACTTTAACTGTTTGTTTTACTGTTTAGATGTTAATGATGATTTTGTATGACTTTTCTTCCATGGAAGAAGAAATACCACTACACAAACTCGCTCCTTGAGTTATTCAGGGTCTGCACAGTAGCTTGATGGTTTTTACCAATGCCTCACAATAAGAAGGAACCAATGCTTTCCTTATGGTGGTTGCTGTGTGAAAATCAAAGTTTTTAACACAATTTCTTACAGTCTGGTCACAGACATCGATTTCATTTTTTTACAAAGGTCATGTTTGATTTGTACCAGATTTTTTACAGCTGACCAGAAACAGCAAACATCTTTTGCAACATGATGATTTCGTGTTGATGTATTTTCTTCAAGAAGTTTTATATAATTCTTTTATTTGTTTTTAGCCATGATTCAAGCTAATCTGTTTTGTGCAAGCTCGCCAAGGTGTGCGATGTATTTTCTTAACTAAAACGAATTAGCAGATTTAATCAGTTTTAAAACTGCAAAACTATCACATAATACTTTCCTCAGAAGTGTTTACACATTTTGATCTGAAAACGCAATTGTGACTGACAACAATAATTCTGTATTTTTTTTATTTTTTATTCGTGATAAATTAGAGCTGGCCTAAATGTATTGTGTAGTCTGTGGCAGAAGAAATACTACTAAACAAACTTACACCTTGTGTTATTCAGAAAGAAGGGTAGCACAGTAATCACTGTCATCTTGCAGCAAGTGTCTGGTTTGATTCCCATGTAGACCCAATGCTTTCCTTGTGGCATTTGCATGTTTTTCCTGTGTTGTATGGGTTTACTCTGGGCAGTCTACCTACAGTCCAAAAAAGATGTAGTTATGGCAAATTGAATATACATGTGCGAATGTATTGAATATATAGTTTCATCTATAGTGTGGATTTGATAGGCTGTTACCAATATCTGGTGGGGATTTTCATTTCAGTAGACCGCTGTATATATACAGTGCAATGTTGGTATTCTGATTTGCGTGGACTAGCTCACAAGTACTGTACACAAATACTTTATTCCGAAACTTTTATGTCCTTGCCTTTACATCTCAACCTTTGCATCTTCTCCCTTGGGGTTTGTATAGTGTAAACTAGATGCAGGTCAGCCATATATATTTTATTAGTATGTCTTGGATGTGGCACTTCCTGCTTTAATAATGTTTTTTTATCTGTTACTTTGGAAACAAAAGATGTGTACTAAATACCTAAAGGAGTCCACGTCCAGCCAGTGGTTAGTGTTCAGGACTAATAATCTGAATGATGCCAGTTTAAACCTCGCCACTCATTGCTTTGGATAAAGGCATTTGTTAAATGTTGTATAAATGTAGGTCTGAAACCTGATTGGTCCAGACTTTGACAGGTAGAAAATGTAACATAGTAGGTGCAGAGATGTGTTTGAACATTTAAGTTAAAAGAAAGGTCACAAACGCCGCAGTAATGTGGGCTGCTTGGATCCTGCAGCAACTGACCTTTTAGTTTCAGAAGAACTTTTGAATACTCTCTTAGCACCCCGTTGCTCTCAGTACCCTTAACTAATTTCCCTATAAAGAAGACCCCCGCCCCGTAAATACGAGTTTTTATGATAATACCTATAAAAAATTATCAGTCACCTCCAGTATTTCAATATATGTTATTTGATGACCGTGGTGTCCAAACTTTTTGTAAATAGGGCAAAATAATTTGTAAATTTGGTGAGGTGAAAACTTGTGTTGGCTGATCATGGAACTATTTATGTATTTTTATTTATTTTGCTCTATTTTTATCATTTCGATCTTAAACGATCACATAATTTAGCAGCTCCAGTGATCTTTAGGAGAAAAATTTACATATAAAATGTATACGGTTCTGATCTTTTTTATTACAAGACATTATAGAGAGGATTTGCCGACACAACTTCAGTTATCTATTCCAGTATAGAACATACCAACTCCCCTGTATTTTTCAATATCAGTTTATTATTTAATTCGAAGACATTTGAGCCATTTACACGATTATACTTTTGAACTATGCATTGTCTACTGACATCTAGTGGTGAAATAAAAATAGCTTTTTTGTATGTGTACATATTATACTGTGGTCAACACGCATGTGTTATTAATACTGTTTGATGACCATTAGAACAGGTTGAACTGGTAAAACCCTGACAGTCCAAAAACATGCCTGCAGCTCAATTTGACATACAAGCAGATAATAATGATTTTTTTTATTTAAGTGTATAGTAATGGAGGACTTTAGTTTGCTCATAAAAGGGGTCCTTGGCTTTAAAAGGTTTGTAAAGCACTGGTCTAATGCAAATCAAATTTGGCCTACTTTGTACTGAGACTTTGAAACGTCTCATGTAATCTGTGTGTATGCAGCTGGACAGGACAAGGCAAGACAAACAATCTTATCAGCCCTTGTTTGTTTTAAATAGAACTGCTTAACCCAACTGGTCTGTGTTAGTCTATCATGCTTTATTAAGTGTATCGTTAGGCTTTAAACTGATCCATGATTTATTCAAACAAAGTAATTTTTTTTAATCCAAATGCAATTTACTGTCAATATAGAGAGCTTTGGTTAGTGGAATTAAGTTGAAAGCTCTTGCTGGCGACTCCTAAAGGCTTTGTCATTCAAATATATAGCTTTTTAAAAGACTAGCTTATTTAGCTGCGCTCGTGTTCTAAATAGGATTAAGCGGTGGTAAAACTAGATGATTGATAGTCATGCATGCTGAAACAACCATTTACACATCACCAACACAGCTGTCACAGGTTCTGTGTATCATAATAATACGTTTATTTATATAACGCCTTTCACAGTCCCAAGGACGCTTTACATAAGCAAACATAAAAAAACAATATTATAAAAAAGGGGAATAGTGTGATGCATGTAGAAACATTTTTAACTGGTTTTTGAAGGAAAACAGACTGGTGGAATTACAGAGTTTTGGAGGAAGAGAGTTCCAGAGTTTGGGGGCAGCTGGATCTGCCACCCAGGGTAACAAGATTAGTATGTGGGACAGTCAGAAAGGCAGAATTGGAGAATCTGAGACTGCGAGGTGTACAGTAGACTAGATTGATTTCATTTAAGTATGGAGGAGCGAGACCATGGAGGACCTTGCAGGTTAGAATCAACATTTTAACCAGAGTTTAAGATCACAAATGCAGGTGCTTAATGTTTTGGCTGAGGCTGAGGAGGAAGCAATACTGATATAATCTGGAAATCATCTGCATAACAGTGGAGTTTGAGGCCATGTTTCTGAACGATCTGGCCTATTGGAGAGATGTACATTATAAAAAGAAGGGGGCCGAGAACGTAGCCCTGGGGGACCCCTTGAGCAACAGAAGTGATGGAGGACTTATAAGGTCCAAGTGATATAAAATGTTGTCTGTTAGTGAGATATGATTGTAACCAATTAAGGGCCAGTCCAGTGACCCAGTTGGACCATAATCTGAAAATGATAATCTGGTGGTTAATGGTATCAAATCTGTGAGGTCTAAGAGAACCTGGATGCTAAACAGTTTGGAGTCTGCAGATAGCAGTAAGTCATTTGTCACCCTTAGCAGAGCAGACTCTGTACTGTGCAAAGTACGAAAGCCTGACTGAAATGGTTCATAAAGTCCATTACTGGGGAGAAAGTCGTGTAGTTGTATGGCCACAACTTTTTCCCATGATCTTAGCAATGAAAGGAAGATTTGAAATGGGTCTTAAATTGGACAGCAAAGACCAGGTTCCTTGAGTATGGGTGTGACAGCAGCGATTTTGAGGGAACACGGAACAGTGCGTTGTTAAAAGCACTGATTTATACGGTGAGAAATAGGTACAGATATAACAGACAACAGATTTAAGGAGAGCAGAGGGCGCGGGATCAAGTTGACAGGATGAGGACTAAGAACTTAGTAATGACATCAGACACAGTGGATTGATCAACAGCCTTGAAGCAGGGGATACACTTGTCAGTGTTCAGATGAGAGATTTGAGAAAGCGATGATTTGGTTATTTGTAGGAAACCGGTGAAAAATATGGTCAATTTTTTTCCTGGAAAAAATCTAGAAAAATCTGACACTGTTCTAGATTGGGAGATGGTGCTGAGGGTGGTTGGAGAAGTTTGTTTATAGTATTGAACAAGGCTTTGGTTCTATGACTACTAGCATTTATTATGCGGGAGTAATAAAATAACGGGCAGTATTTAAGGCATCCTTATATTTATCCGTTATATTCTTTTTGGGCCCTTATGTATTTTCGTAATGTATTATCATAATTTGTGTTAAAGACTTACCAGTCTTGAGATAAACTGTCGCTTGTAAAATTTGTAGGTACAAATAACTTAAACTTGGCTGAGGTCTGAATGGAAGCAGTGCGTTGCAAATTCACAACATCTGACAGGCAGTCCTATATGTCTGTGACCATGCTTTATGCAATAGCAATAAAATATTTTTTTTATGGTTGCTGGGTTGTTGGAGTAGCCGCAGTTCCTCTGGGAGAAAATTTTGAGTGTCTTTCAGTTTAGGTAACTGGAGAAATTGTCAGACAGAGGGCCTCGCTCACAAGTCAGTGTTTTTTTACATCCCTTCACTGACTTTGTTTCTTTATCTCTTGATGTAGGAAGAGCACATGCCAGAAGAGGTGAATATTGACGAGCTTTTGGATCTTCACAGCGATGATGAGAGAAGCAAAAGACTTCAGGTAATCATGGCAACCATTCCAGCATTCATAATATATTAAGGACCTGTGACCGTGTCGATATCAGAATCTGGTTTATTGGCAGAGTTTGAGTGGTATATCTCGCTGGTAAACAAACAAATAATGATCTGATAATTAATACACCAGAACAATAAAAATCGTATCTATTTGTACATATAAGCAGTTGTACACATTGTATTATGTTAAACATTTTGATGAATATTTGCATATTTACATTGTATAACTGTATAATGTAGTAGTCTGTATAATATTATATGATGACTCTGTTCAAGGATCTAATACAACAGCATGTTGAATGTTATAACATGAGAGTATTAAAACATTCTAAAAAACAAAAGTACTACAATATTTAGTGTCAGTGGCTATGATAGCTTGCTGGTAAGGTACTGAGCTGAACTGAAGGTTGTCTCTCCCACTACCACCATGTTTTTGTGGGGTTCCCGAGCAAGACCCCTAACTCTCAATTGCTAAAGAAAATGGTTCAGTTGTAATTGTAAGTTGCAGTTGGCTGCTAAATGCTGAAAATGAAATTAATTAAACAATAGTCTCAACAGGAGTTTTTTCAGTAAATATTACCATTAAATATTCAAAAAATTGCATATATTAATACAATATTTAGCAAAACGTAGGCCGGATATAATGAATATTGGGTTTAGTAAGGGATGGTTAACATAGAAATAACATAACATTTATGACATAAAATGTAGATAAAATCTTTGGATGTCTTGTGTTATTGTTAATCACGGGTGTCAAACCTGATCTATAAAGGACCGATGTGGCTGCTGGGTCTTTGTTCCAATTAATCCAGGAGGTCACATGATCAGCTGTCTAACAGAGACCAGCTGATTAAACTACTAAACTTTCATCATGGAATCAAAAGCAACAGCCACACAGGCCCTTTGATGGTTGGATTTGGGATCCCTGGTCTAAATAAACGTGAACACTGGTCAATTTGACCCAAAGCTCACAGGAGGGTTAACTATTATCATTACTGCAACAATTGTCAAATCAAATTAAAAACACAAATACACATACATGTTGTTTACAATCAGATAAAGTGACCGCAGGGATGGCTAATCACACCATAGCAGTGAGCGGCAGAGCCAATCAATGAGCTTGCAGCCATCAAGGTGGGAGGATTATGGATTGACTATGAATGGGCTCTTCAAATACTTTGACATGTCCATGACTGGTAGCCTGTACAGAATGCAGAATCGGAAATGGGTTTTGTAATGATGTTGTAATAATATTTAAGTGAGCATTATCAATTTACCATTAACAGCAGACACCTTTCTGTAAGGCCGTTCCAATATATAGTTTGACCAATTAAGGGTTAAGGGCCTTTCTCAAGAGCAGAACAGCAGCAACATGATTGAGGTGGGGCTTGATCCGATTACCTGATTAGAAGCCCAACTGCTTTCCGTAAAAAAAAGTGGGATTTCTACATCAATGTACTCACTTTAATACATTTCTTTTCATTTATTTTATAGGAACTTCTTCATACCTGTAATAACAACACAGATGTAAGTATCTATTTTGTCAATCAATTTTTCAGTGCACTTCCAGTTTGAATGACCTATTGTGGATTGCACAGATGCTGCACCAGACCATCATCCATTTCCTTCTGTACAGTTATGATCATAATATTATGTAGGCCAGTGGTCCCCAACCTTTTTTAACTATATAATTTCAATTTAGCTGTAATAATGCAACCGAGCAACTTTTGTAAGCTAGGAAGCTGCACCACTTGATAGTTTGTCGGAGCTGCCGTATTAAAGAGTTTTGCAGTATATTTTGTGTATCACACCCTGCTGCTTTTTTTATGTGGTTCCTGACTCGGTTTCTCACCGTTTCATTAGTAAACTTATTCTACCACAGGACCACAACTCCCAGAATGCATTTCATCTGAACACCTTTTCAGACTTCAAAATCCACATCTCCAGCTCATTAAAATCTCATCCAGCTCAGTCACTTTTGCTCCACATTGCTCTTTTAAGTTTTGTGTAATCACGTTAATGTTTCAGGATAAGAAGATTAGGTTTCAGCGAGCTTACAGCATTAATACTGAACATTGACCACTGGGTGTTATGGGGTTTTTTCAATTGACTCAGGGGTTGGAGACCACTTATGTACAATATTTTGTAAAAGACCAAAATAGTTAATTGTTGCAACTCTTTTTAATGCCCACGGATTCTTCTTATCTGTCCAGGCGTTCATTAAGGATCTTGTCCTGAAACTTCATGGGCTGCAAAAACAGGAAGATCTTCACAATGATGGCATTGAGCATCCTCAGCTTCACATATTTTCCAACCGTCGCGCCTCCACTGACTCTGAATTACAGTGACCCTGACAGTTTTCTCTGCTGGACCAATTCTTTGTTTAAACTCACCGCTGACCCACCTTTTCTTTAATCCTCTAAGCCTCCAGTCCAGCCCTCAGGACACACATAGGGCATTTTAGGTCTGCCAAATTGTTGGTGAAATATCTGAAAAAAGTGTTCCCTTCTTACTCATCATAGCCATCAACTCCTTTAGATCGTCCTGGTTAAGCCATTACATTAAATATTTGTAGAAATTTTTAAAAACGTTTTATATGATTCATTATGATTCCTATCGTTTTGAAAAATACATTTTTGTCAAGATAATCACTGCGAAGCTAATTTTGGCAGATTTGAGATAACGGTCAAAGAATCTTCCTGTCCAGTTACTTCCCTTTAACGTGGCTTTGAATGGATTGTAAGATTTCATGTTTATGTTTTTGTAACACAGTTTTTCACTTTTAGGAACACAGTCATGGCACTTTAGTGGCATGTGCTTAAAAAGTTAACTGTTGTTTTGCACTGTACAACTTGCTGTATTGCTAATTTATCATTATTTTAAACATGAAGCTGAAAATGATGGTTCTCATTTTTTGTTTTAATATGATCTATAAATTTACTGAGCAGGACCAAAGATCTTTTTTATCATATTTAAAACAATTTCAACATTTAACATATTTAAACAATTTTAAATGCAACATTTGCTCTGGGTAATGAATTTGTTTTGTTGTGAAATGTAGTATTTGTCTTATTTGTCTAAATGTAGTAATGTGTCATTTAGTCGTCAAACGTTCAGTGTTTGTCTCCGTTTAAATTTTTTTTATTTGTATTATGCATCTCTGCTTTGCCATCAGGCCCCAGCTTGAACACAATGCGCAACCCTGTGTGTTGCAGTGTCAGTGTTTATCCTGAATAAATCAAAGGATTGTATCCTGCTTGAAAACCAGGAAAAGTTGGCCCACTATCCAAATAGCACATCACAACCCCAAATATGAGCAGCTGAATTCCTACAAATTCATACGGTTCCTTAGTTTACAGTTTTCAATTAATGAAAAAGCATCATTAGATGAGAGATGAGATGTGTTTACAATCAGATGCACAACACATGTTCAAAAAGTCTGTAGTGTGTCAGATGATCAGTTGCTTTCATGAAGTAAATATAAAATGTAAGTTTTTTTTATTTATTCTATTTTGTCCAAGTCGAATCAAACACGCTCACGGACGATTTTTGAATCCTGCTGCATGATTTTAGACTGTTGGGATAAAAACAGAGTAAACCAACACAGACACAAGGAGAACATACAAATTTCACACAGAAGGCCATAGGAATTTAATTTGTTTTTTTTTTTTCTTTTTTGCTACGAAAAGACAGTGCTGAACATTAAGCCAATGTTAGTATTTGTTTTTATGTTAGTTTTTTTGTTTTGAAGCTAATTTGTGTAATTGAATTGTTTCAATTTTTGTCCATTTTTTTATTGTAATGTAAAACCAAGTCAGCAAATGTAAACTTTATCGCCTATAATTTTTTTGCTTAATTCTAGACTAGATTGATTATTTTTTGTTTGTTTAAGCTGCAAATACTGTAGCGCGCCAGTAGAGGGCACTAATAACACGAATGAATTGCTGTGGTTGTTTTCTATTGTTAATCGCGCAAAATACATCCAGACCGTTAATACTCCCTAAATATGGTGGAGTAATTCACACTCCACCAGTGTTCATTTGTCTTTATCGTATATTTGCCAGAATGACACTGGAGACCGCTGAAGTCTATTTTAGAGCCGCTAAATTTATTAAAATGGCAGTAGAGGGCGCCAACAGACTGAGCTAGCTATAAGGAACCTTCTCTATTGTTGTCAGTGTGATATGCGTTTAAAAACCCAAAAGGTAAAAACCCCAAAAGCTTGTCCAGGCGAAAGGGAACAAATTCAGATTTAACTGACTGATGTTAAACCAGACTGCATTGCTAGTGTTTGACTAATTGGCTTGTACAATTGTGACTTTTATGACACGTCATGCATCACAGCGAGAAGGTCCTGGGTCTGATCCCCAGGTGGGGATCCTTTATGTGTGGAGTTTGCTACGTTGTCTCCAGATAATTGGAGCTACATAAATGTGTTCAATACTGTGTCTGTCATAAATGTAGCAATAGCGTTAAAATCCCAATAAACAAACCAACTTTAAATGCTGCAATAAAGAAGCATGACTGGAATCCTAAACATTATTTTTTCGTAAGGCAGTGTGTGTGTGTGTGTATGGTATGTTCACTTCCATATATGTTCCTGTAAAATGTATATATGTATATGTAAAGTGTTATTTGTCGACTATCATTTCACTTATACTCCTGTGCTTTTACACATTTAGTAACTACTTATCCACATTATACCTCAATCTATGCTATGACACACACATTTACACACACAATAGAGAATACCCCTCGACGCGGTGGGTAGCCCTAGCCACGGCAACCAGGGAGCAGGGGTTCGGTTCCTTACTCAAGGGCACTTTAGACTAGACCTGTCGAATCTCAGAATTGAACTGGCAACCTCCCAATCACAAGCCCAGTTCTGTAATCACCATGGCACAGCTGCATCTAAGCATGGTACTTCCTATAGATGATAGGTTTCCTCCCAGTTGAGCTGTATTCTGCTACCCCCATGCCATGGATTTAACCATGAGTAACAGCCCTCACCCCCAGTGTACAGAAACGCATGCAGTAGTGGACCGCAGGGGCCCATCCTCTTTGTGACCTGGAAGATAATACAAATAAATACGATTTACACAAAAAATGTTAACTAGCGAAACATTATGCAGTTACTTTTTGTATAAGATAGTTTTTGACATACTTGATGGAATCTGGACTTGTTTACATTTCCAGCTAATGTTAAAATATTCTCAAGCAACTTATTAATAAGCAGAAAATTACAATATTACAACTTACCAAGTGTCATAAATGGGAACATAAGATTATATACATCTCAGTCATTCTGTATAACCACAAATGTATAATCACAGAATGGGGTTTTTCATTTGGGTTGTGTGTGTGTGTCTCAAATATTTCTAAAAATAAGGTGCTTAGAGCGATTCATGACAATTGGAGCACTGGATCTATAAATGTGAAGGCACCACTGTGAGTTGGTGTAACAAAAACAAAGTACATGCCTCCCGGGAGGACAGTGCAGGTGCACCCAGTGACCCCATTCACCACCCCGTCCAGTGACCAGCCGCTCATGTCGGACCCACGTTGCCATTGGGAAAGTACCTTTAGACGTAGGAGGCTTACATTAGGGACAAGCATCAACAAACACTTGGATGGACAAAAGAGTGCCAAATTAGTACAGAGAACTTAAACAATCTCCAGCTCTGCCTCCATTCAAATCCACTTCCCTCCACGGCATGATACTTACACTGGCCAGTCAGACCTCTTTCAGAAACATTTTTATTCTCAAAGCTGTTGGTAAAAAGTTAAACAAATGCACAACCAACATAGTTATGACAAGATCAAGGCCTCAAACGGCACTTTTCCTCAATATCAAGATTAATTAGTACAAACAAAGTGCCACTGCTCTCAGTGTCCCAAGGGGTTTTTTGGGATGGTAAAGGGAAAGGGGATGGCTGACTTCCTGAGGAAAAAGCATCAGCTTTTACGCCACAAAACAGCTCAGGAAGTGACTACAGCCTGCCAAAGGCTGAAGACCTTGCTTCACTGTGGACAGACTTAGTTGCTCTGATTCTCGAGATAAACATTCAGACACAACTGGACGGCACTAACATGTTCCAGCTGTGATACTTGTGATACAGGATTCATCAGTACACTATCAGTCATTAAGGTAGGTGCAAACTGCGAGGGGTATTGGTACAGTATTTTGTTTTTTGGTGTGTTGTTTTAGGTGGTTACAGTTAGACTCTACTCATGATTGTATTATCTGCCAACTGACAGCTAAAGTCAAGTCAAGGATAGTCTTCTAACAGTGATGTCTGTAAGCTAAAGACTGCTTGATCTTAAATGAGGTGTGAACTGTAGTAAATGGTTTTTCACTCATTTTTTACATGTAACATTTCTGGTAAGAATCTGACCACTGCACTTATCAGCTTAATGGAAAATACTCAGACTATTTGTAGCTTCTGCGTCATGTTTATGAGCATGCTTACGAATATGCTTATGAATCATATACAGTAAACTGTCTAGTGTAGTTGTGCATTTGGGATGTCCTGTATATGGAATCCCATAAATAGCACTTCTAAACATAACTAAGAGTTCCTGTGAATCTGTGATGATTGTATTGTACAGTATTGTATTTCTCATGCAGATACTTACTGACCATTCCTTTGTGTGAATACCTGGAATTTACAATCCAAGAAGGATGTAGTGTTTATTTTTATTAAACGTGCCATCTGACTAATAAAAAGCTGTTGATATAAAGTAGATTAATAGATAAACAACAGGTAAATGTAACAGTACAATATGCCAGTAATTGATTCTCCCCCTTTTGTTAATGTTGCTGTAAAATAATTAAATAAATATATTATCTAATAACACTTAGAAATTATTCTTGCAGATTTTACCCAATCCAGGCTGTGAAACACACATTTGCACACACTAGGGGCAGCAGTGAGCACACATGCCCACCATAAGCCATGGCATCCAGGGAGCAGTTAGGGGTTAGGTAACACAGACGCCTCCAATGACGTTTTCATCAAAAGATGTATGTTTCATCAGTAATAATCATTTTACCATATTATGGGGTGGCAGTGGTAGCCATGTAAGTAGAAATTAGACCAGGGGTCACTCATAGTCTAGTGGTTAAGGTATTCAAGACCTTTAAATGTAAATGAACTATTTAGGGTGGTATACATCATTCATATACAAGCGATTATTGCAGAAGCTTTTTATTTCAGCAAGTGTGACCTCTTAATGCTGAATTATGAATTTTGAATTCATAATTGAATTTATCCACAAAAAAATTGTGTTAAAAAATCTGGGCATAATATTTTAGCGATCATATTAGTAATATCAATATAATATCAGTATAATTAGTTGTATTGATATAACTATCGTTATGGTACTTAGGTTAAGTTAGCGTTCTAGTTTACATGTTATAATTACCTGCCTTAAAGGGCTTTCTTTAATCAAACATCTCTATACTAAGGTTGTGACCCATGGTATAAATTATCTGCCAAATAATGTGCTAAGCAAATTCACTGCTAGACTTCGGAAGAGTATAATCACTGCCAAATTTAATTGTATAATGAGAATTGTGGGAAAACGCAGGAACATGTAATAATATCCCCTTCCTTAAAGCAAAAATTGAGTTTACACTGAGTGATGATTTCCGCTACATTCGGGAATTAACGTTAACCTGAACCTCTGAGAACATAAGGGCAACTCTGTGACGTTTAACCAGGGTTTATCCTCCCATGCCGGACAGATGTCCTAATGGCAGCAAAAATGTGTCAGGATGCTACCACCTCTAGTCAGCACGAATATAGGATAACCTCTTGTTCCTTCCCTGCTCACGTTTACTATGAGCTGAGCTGGCAGGGCAACGGAAGAGTACTCTGTACTGTCAGGCCTTGTGCTCTTTGGGCATTTAGTATGGGCCATATTTCAGCAAAGGGTGATGACAGGACTAGGGGGCATTTCCTTTGGTACATAGGACACCCACAGAGCAGGATTTAAGGATTTAAGGATTTTAAGCAGGCCATGACTGTAGAATCTCCTGCTGTCCCCTGCACACAGGTGCTGGGTAACAGTTAGTTTCAAATTCAAATTCATTGTCATTACACATATACACATATACAGATACATATGTCATATACATATACACATGTCATTACACATATACAGATGTACAGTACAACGAAATGTTTCTCTTCGCATATCATAATTTGTCTGGAAGTTGGGGTCAGAGCGCAGGGTCAGCCACAGTACGGCGCCCCTGGAGCAGACAGGGTGAAGGGTCTTGCTCAAGGACCCAGCAGTGTAGCGGAGTGTAGCAGAGCCTGGATTTGAACCCCCAACCTTTGGGTACCCAGCCCAATGCTCTACCCACTAGGCTACACTGTCCCTAACTTTTTTAACTGTGAATTCGATTAGATTAGATAAGGCACTGTTGTGTTATTGTATAACTGTTCTTTTCTGCGTAAGAGTACAGAGATTCTATTGTCCTGCTCTTAATTCACCCCACCCCATCGACTCATTATATATTTTTCTTTTACTACTCATTATTTCTTATTTAAGGTAATGGTGAATCCATTTCACTGAGCAAAAGCAGGGCACATACTTGGCAGATCGTCTGTCCATCACATGGCAAACACCACCACGCACTTCTCCAATTATCCTTGACTTTGTGTTTTTGGATTATAGGAGGAATCTGGGGGATTTGAAAATCACTCAGATAATTGGAGAAATGAAAACGGTTGCCCCACAAAAAGGTCCTGTTTTTTTTTCTCCACTGGAGTGTGGATGTCATTTATACGAAATATTTGCATAAGATTAATTAGAGATTGTTCATCTAACTCTGTGATCATGACTGAAACTACTGTATATATACAGGTAAAAAATGTTGTGTGGTGTTTGTGATGTGGTAGCCTCATTATTCAGCAATATTGCATTCACCATGTTATCCACAGCCAGGTAACGTTCACACAACTTTCACTAACGTTCTGTAAATCCCATGAGCAAACATTTTCACTATAACATTAGTATAACTTTTTTAAATGTCATGTAATCTTGATAAAATTGGAACCAATTTTGAAATGTAACTTTTATATGAACGTTTTTCTAATGTCTGTATACTAAATATTTAAAAGGAACTGAGTACATTAACATAAGGTTCTAATGAAACATTAACAACCAAATTTATACATTCATAGAAAATAATTTTAAATGTTCTAAGAATATTCTTATCCAATGTTCCTAAAATTTTAAATTGAGCAAGTTTTAAATCATCCTCATTAAACATTATAAATTTAAATAATAAAAAAAAAACATTCTAAAAACATTTTAAAAATAAAAGAAATTTTGTTACCTGGGTTTTTATATTCATTTTTTTAAATTTTCTATTTTATATGGGTAGTTTAACCCATATATGGACGGATCCTCTGATACCCAACACAACACATTTCATTCAATGAGTAAGTCAAGTCAGCTTTTGAGCATTTAAGTAATTCCTGCTGAACATCTTGTACAGACACAGATCAAACTTGGCAGCTCAATGACTAACATCTGAAAAATAGCTATCAAAACATATGACACAAACAAAAGCAGATTTACAGTATAGCAGCTAGTAGGATGGAAATCATTATTTATATGCCCTAGCTTGTACTTATGATCCTACTGAATGCCGTGAAATTAAGTGGATCATTAGTAGCTGATCTCATGAGTGTTTTGTTGGCTGTGCATTACAACTGACATGAGAGGTGTATCTGCATAGAAAATATTATGCAGGATGTTTCACTTTTAGCTCTAATAGGGTTTGAGCACATTTGTATTATTAGATTAATATTGAACACTTAAGTAGTGTAGAGAAATATCTGCTAAATTTACCGATCAGATCACTGTAGAGTTTTAACTCCACAAATGTGTCTCTGGCAATCAAGTCTTTAAAGTCATTTTGGTTTTCCTACACGTCTGTTTGCCAATAAGTGAGTTGTTTGTGTGCTGATGTGCAACATGAAACGTAAACTAATAAGCAGGGACTGTCTGGTTTGTATAATTAAAAAAATATATATAATTATTTTTGCAATGCTGGTGTTAAAGTTTGTTTTGAGTCACGAATATGATACAATGTGTGTATAATGATGTATTCTAATAGATATTCATGGTTGTGAATTTTGGTTTAGCCATACTAACATACATTCTATAAGGTTCGACTTTAAATGACATGGGATAAAACTAAATTGTGGCAAATCTACGTACATCGTCCACCAGTGCACCATAAGTGCACATTTTGGGAAACAGCGCCGCTTGGCATACAGCAGTGTGCAATCAGGAGGAGCTGACCAGTATTGATGCAGTCGTTCTGTTCATAAAGGTGCAGTCAGACATGTGCTTTGACAGCCAAAGGTCAACACGGTCCGAGTTTTTTGGATAAACACCAAACAATACATACATCTGTTTGTACATACACCTAACAACAGATACTGTCCTTGCTGAGCATGCATTACTGACAGAAATATTGTACAATGACTAGCAAGAATGTTTTTTTTAATTCACATTGATTTCTGTGGTGTAGCACAATAATACTAACAAACCACATTAGGCGGCATGGTGGACTGGTATGTCTTATAGTGGCCTCAGAGCATAATAGTCCTAGTTTGAAGTTTGCATGGTGTCACTGCCCCTGTGTAATCCAAAGACAGGAAATCATGAAATCATGCAGACAAAGATAGGAGGTGAATTGTTTGTGACTGTCCTGTCTTGAATGTAACCAACACAAAATGTAATGTCAAAATATTAATAAAATAACAAATACAGAGATACAGGAATTGTCTGATTAAAAAAGGCTGCTACAAATACTCTACAAACTTGCCTCCACTTCCTTGCTGGCTTCAAATGGAAAGGCAGATGGAGATAATTCTGGAATTCACATGCAAAATAGAAGGAACTACAGTTGTTGGGTAAGTCCATGTTCATCATAATGGTAACATGATTCCATTAAATTTGTTAATATTTTATTATAGGTACATATTCTAAAATAAATAGTATACTGTTTGATAAGAGTTGACAATGATTAGTGGTTGCGCATTTACATCAGCAGTTTGTCAGATGACTGGAACAGGTCTTGTCTGGGTTACTGTGACCTCCCTGTTTATGGGAGGCAGCTGTGCATATAGCCTCATTTGGAGTGTGGGGACCAGCAAACGTGTCCACAATAACAGAGGAAAGAGCTGTGTGTCGCTTTTATGTAAACAAACAGTGTGATGTGCCTGTTTTGTGTCCCTCCATCCTGTGTCCTCACCCAACCCTGCCCTAACAGCCGGCGCTTTCGAGGAAATTCACTGGAAGCTATTCACCGTTGCTTATCTCTCTTTACCGCCACGTTCTATCTCTCTCAAGCAGTTGCACTCTCTCTCTCTCTCTCATGCACAAACACACACTCACACGCACAAACACACAGGGACTCTCTCTTGTACACTTGCTCTGTGTTTTTGTTCCGTTTCCACAGAAGCAAAAGCAAGAGAAGCTGGGAACAGAGATAATGGCAGGGCTCAGGTGTATGTGAGAGTGTGCGTGTGTTTGTGTGTGTGAGTGAAAGAGAGAGAAAGAGAGAGAAAGACAGAGAGGGAAATTCTTTCTAATTTTATTAAAATTATATTTTACTACTACTTTTATAGTTATTTTATTATAATAATACATTTTCATAATAATATTAATAATGACAACACAAACAACTATATTATTGTTGTTATTATTATTATTAATTGTGGTAAAAGTATTAATCGTAATTGTGTTTTTATTTATATAATTGTTGTTATTACAATTATTATTTCTCCAAAATAATAGAAAACTTTTGTACAATTGAAAGTATCCTGACAGCTTGCATATCTGTACGACGTGGTAGCTGAGATCATCATTGGTTACAAACTACTGTACAAAATATTTGCCATAGCTGATGCTCAACGAGAGCTTGAAAAATCACTTTGGGCAATGCCCACTTCACACCCTTGGTGCTGTAAGAATTCTAGTATAAACTTGTTATAAATCCAAGACTAGTTAGCTATTGAACAGATTTGACTTGCAGGCCATTAGAATTCTTAGCAATGTGTTTCACAATTTGACTGATCTGTAATGACTACAATGGTTTATATTGCAAATTTGCACTTTTCAGCTGTTCAATGTTGTTTACATATGGCACATATATTACATATATATTATAAATACTTGTATATACACAGATAAGCCTGATATTATATAGTTTACTTTTAATTGGTAATCAATATTTGCATATTTGTAGGGTTTGTGAGCCTCCCCAAACCCATTTCAATGTACAACACTTTTACAAATTACAAATAAAAAAAAATCAATTAAAACTTAACACTATTGTTGACTATTTTTGATGGTGCTGTTTGTGGGGTTGTTGTTTTATTACTTTTTGCTTTTATGCGTTAAAACCTTGGACTAGAACCAGGGACTTCTTGCTGTGTTAGTACGTTAAGCTTAAGTTTAAAGTTAAATATAAATATCAATAGAATAATGAGTTAATTTATCTAGATGCTGCTTTTAAACTATATTTGTTTTATAAAGCTAGTAGTAATAGTTCATTTGTGGGAGCGTCCTACTCACTGTGATAAGACTTCACAGGTCTGTTCTGAATCTGACAGCATTCTGAACAGTACAGAGCGGAAGGCCAGGAGTTCTGGGAAATCACTAGTGAGGACTCCCACAGATTAGCTGGAATAAGAGACTGGAACTACTCACATTCCTTCTGAGAAAGGTCACTTTTTAAAACATCTTCCTTCAACCCTGTGCATATGTCTCACCCACCTCTTGCACTCAGTCCTGACTCCTTTATGACCCAAGCGGTTGTTTACACTACTGAATTTTGAACACAGCAACTTCTTGCTTTGAATTAAAGATTCATTATAATGTTTCATTTTCCAATTAAGCAGCTTCTTCTTTCTCATACCTGGTGGAGGAATGAGATCATAGTAGCAGCAGTTTCGACAGATGTTGAAATGTTCTGCTTCTCCAGGAAACCAAGCTTATTATGATTAACAAATAAAAAAATCAAGTGGTGCAATAGTAAGGTAATCTCACTGCCATCGAAGTTAAGTTACCTTGGGAAGCCCAGCTTTAAAGCATGTTAGCGCAACACGCTATGATGACTGTTGATGTTCTCTGGGGTTTGATACTCAGCTCTGCTGGTCTGGTGCCTACACCGATATGACGTTGTAAATGAAGGAATAAAAAACTGAAGGGATTTCTCATTGTGGCTTTACACGAACAGAAACGGAAATATTGGAGATTAGCATGTGGCTCTCCGTATGCAATAATGATCACTGAGTGAATAATTGCAGCTTTGCTCAATGTTTGGTTTCAGCTGTGAGATAATATGTCCCAATACGGAAAAGTAATATATGCAATATATGCCTCTGTGTTATTTGTAAGGCGACGTATGATCATAACATACATGTATCATCTCTATATATTTGAAATATATAAATATAAGATTATACCATGCACGATTATCTATTGGAAAATGCCTAATAATGGAATAATACTTAATTAATAATTTTCAAATAATTGAAAAATTATTTTATTAATATCTTTATTAATATATGTTTTACTTATTGAATCTAATCAATATCAATTGTATTAACATAACGTACTGCATATAAAAATAAGCAAGGCAATATTGTCCAATAATTGACTCATGTTCTCATACTCATAATAATATTAAAACATTATATTTATTAGCAATATATTTATTATTAACAAATGTCATGTTTTTAAATCTATTCATTTAATGTTTTTTGCCATGTAATATTTTATAACTCGCAGTTACACAAATGTATGGAGTACAGTCATAAAATATAAAGCATACAAGTTCTACATAATAACATTTGCTTATGTTGCAGGACATTGCAGATAATTTTACTTAAGTACATCTCACTATCATGTCAGTTGTTATCCATGCATTGTACTTATATTTGTTGTGATTACCTGTCAGAAACAAATGATGTTATTACCAGACCTTTGGAGTCCAATAGTTGTAATGTATCAGATTAGACAAGTCACTCTGGGATAAAAAACATCTGATAATCATTAATAATTTTATATTACTTACTATTACAGATAATCCTACGTGAATGATTCATTTTCTTTAGACTATGAGTCTGCATTATGCATTTTTGTTCTGTTCAGATTTAGGCGAATAGGCTGTAACTTAAATCCAAAACATTTCTATTAGTTATGAAGAAGTAAAAAAACTAAATGTAATAAAGTCCTCTGTGTTCTACAACAGAGATTATAAAGATTATTTATACATCAGAGATTAACCCTGGATTTCCAGGTTTGAAATTTCACCAATATAAAAAATCAATATGTTACCTAAATGTCCAATATATAACTGTACATATTTCTATGGTTCAAATAATTATGTTAGTTTATGAAATTATCCAAATTTCTAATAGTTTTCATATATAGTATACATGAAATATGGGCCCACATGTTATTTAGAGAAATCGTATATGTGTATTCTGCGTTAGTCATAAACTGAATAAAAAACACTTATGCAAAACACAACATAAATTGATTTTATGGTCTAAATAGTTAAAAATAGTACAATAAGTCACATTAAGCTTTGTTCACATTATACATTGTTTATCCTGCCTGAACTGTGTTTATCAAATCAAGCAGTTTAAATGAAGATTATTTGAAAAGACGATGGCAAACTGGGTCAAAGTTTAATCAGGAAGTGGCAAAATACCAGCATGCGTGCCACTGAGAAAAGTGTTGCGGTAAGGTAAATGGTACCGCCACATTTTGTATAGAACAATAAAAGTACCAGTACCTAAACAATTTTGAATATTCTCATGTGAAGGTCCAAACAGGTGGGTGGCTGTAACAGTAGAAAATATACAATTGTCTAACTTAGCTGATTAAATCATTTATTAGCACCGGGTCCAGTCTGTATGGAGTTGGCATCCCACAGATAAAAAAAATACAGATGAGTTAAATAAGAGAGTAAAAGTTTAGGCCAATATATTTGGGCTCCAGAAGTAAGACTATTAAAACTTGAACCATATGAAAAATCCAACCAGTAGTATTTTAAAATGAAAATAATGATCAATAAAAATTAGCCATCAAGTGTTTTGACATTGATGGAATTGATGTTTTGAAAAACATCAGCCTATATGATCAGCCAGTTTAAATATGAGAATAAGTAAGGCAAATGCCATGATCTCTCATATAGGTATGTCATATTTCAGTGTTGACAAGCAGTAAGAGATTCTCTTTCTTTCCTTAAGCTTTTCTTTAATATATTTATGCATTTTTCTTCTTTGTTTCTCAGTGTAGTCTGTTTGACTTGAGTGCAGTTGAGGAAGGTGTGGTGATGTTCATGCTTCTTACCCTTTTCCACCAAGATACTTCTCTATCCGCCAATTGGATTCCGTCTTGTGACCTTTTGATAAGATTTTATTTGCTGGGATTTCACTCAGCAAATAATAATTTTGATTTGAATTCTAATTAAAAATAATGACATAACTACAAAGGGTGGGTAGACAGACAGACAGACAGACAGACAGGTAGATATAACTATTTATACTAACACTATTTGTACTAAAGTACAGAGTCATAACAAATACCTTTAATATAATCAATGTGGAACGGGTTTGAAAAGCATCTTTAGGTCAGTCTTATGGTCAATCAAATGTACAATCACCTCATACCTACACAATACACATTTCTTTTAGCTAAAATCATTTACATGCAGATGTGAATAGTACTGGATGTAATTCTAAGTAATACCAGACAATTGTACTTAATTCACAGAAACTTAATGTATTGATGTACTAACACACATTGATGAAAATTAAATATCTTTAGAAAGTCAAACTGGTTTTTACAAGACTTAAATAACTTGACACAAACAATGTATTTTTTTCTTATAGGTGCTTGTATGATATATTCTTCTGCCTTAATTTCAGCTGAAAGTTTATACAGCATTCAAAAACTATGTGCCATTTGCAGGAACTGTTATATCCTTGGGGTAGCAAAAACAATTCATGAATTGATGACAAAACGCTATTTATCATTATCATTTCGTCAATGTCTCGAGGCTGTAATTACTGTGTGATATAGCATAAATTTCTTTTTCGATCAGAAAGCAATTTTGTTGTAGGGATTACAACGTGAACCACAAAACAAATTACATTTCCTCTGCAATTTTGGTATCATAAAATACTAGCCATTCAGCAAACGAATTGGCCATTTATCTATTTGTAAGCACTAAAGCTTGTGGTGGAGGGAAGGCTCTTGTATATTATGTGAGTCGCAGAATGTAAACTAACCAACCTGGCTCTGTGTGTTAGATCATTTTACAGGAACTGGATGGATTAAGTTGATGTAGCATGAAAGCATTATAAAGCATTGCTTTAATGTTCACTGCCTGTCAATAAGCAGTCTATGGTTTGGCTTGTTCCACTAGCAATCGTAAAATTTTATTTTAGCTTGAGCTGTGCAATGAGATGATAGATTTTGTATCAGAACTGCAGCCAGGTCAGTGCAACTGCCTGTGCACTGATATTTGAGTAATATTAGCAGATAAACAGACGTTTAAAGCTGAATTAGGTTCAATTTGGCTTGTACTGATTACAAACTAAACTACAGAAACAGATTGTATTTTGCAATCATAACGGCATCATTTAGCAAAGACGTTTACCATGTTTCCATCCAGCCATCTATTATTTAGATTTATCACTGCTTTATCCTATTTAGAGTCACGGTGGGACACATAAAGGGGTGAATACACAAAACACCTGAACAGGTTGCCCGTCTGTTGCAGAGTACAGAGAAAAGCACAGGCACAGGACAATCAACTTCTGTCTGTCATGTCTGTGTTCTGCTTCAGACGTATATAAACAACCTGTCGTGCTGGCATCACTTTAGAAAATGTCAGTGGCAAGCCATAAAAAGCACAAGCAGTAAATATGCATTACATATGTGATGTGTGTGACTTTTATTGTAGATTGTAGTGCAGCATCAAGGTAAGAGACTAAGGAAACAATAGAAAGCCAGAGATTATCATTTTGATTGTAGTGTCCATTTATCCATCCATCCATGCATACCTCCCTCCCTTGCTCTATCCCCCCACCCCATCACCATTGTATAGTGTTCCATTGCTTAATTCTATTTAGAGTCACAGTAGAACAGACACTGGGTGAATATACTAACAGGTTGTCAACCTTGCTGGGAAGCAACAGTGCCAATCCACCGTGCCGAATGTAAACTCTCTTTTACATTTCCATTTTGACAATTTACGTTTTTAGAAAAAAAAAGATAATAACTGCTAACTGTTTAATCATAAATCTAAATGTAAGCTGCAAAACATTTAGCCAATACCAGGCATTGATTAGGGTAAACATTAATAAGTTATTACAAAGATAATGTGTAATCCACACTGCTAGCTGGAATTGCAGTTATATTGACATGGTTCAGGTTTAAGTCCGTTTGAGTTAAATTATGAACAACTGCATTATAACTAACATTTCAGTCATTTCTAGCCGTGACCTTCATTATTCACTTCATTAGCGTTTCGTGAACTGTAATGATATCCGAGAAATATAAATAATCAAGATAATTGTGAGAAATATATGCTTGGTGGTCCAGCAGTTCAAATAGCCCATTAACTGTCTCATTATCGGCTCACCATATGATTAACCAGGTTGGGGGAGGGGGCTGTGATAGACTGGTACTCTATCTTTAGACCAGGTTTTTCTTCTGGTGGAGATGAAATTGATAAAAATAAATGTTAAAGGTAATATTGTGAGACTGATATACAATATATTTAAGACTCACTTGCATGGGTGAAAGGTATACAGTAAATCCCAGAATAGAGAGAATATTGCAAGACACACACACACACATGCACGCATGCACACACAAACACATGCACCTGTAGAGCAATTTAGTGGCTCTACTTAACCTGACTGCACGCTTTTAGACTGTGGAAGGAAACCTATGCATACACAAAAAGAACAACTCCATATAGAAAGAACACAAACCAATCTAGCTAGGAAGCAAACCCCAAATTTTCTTGCTATCGGACAACAGTGCTGTGTTGGAACTAGCTTATTCAAATCACACCTAGATATGACTAGGTAAATAAAAAAATGATCAACAATTATTCTAGTTTCAGCAGTTAAATGTATTAAAACAACAAAAAGGTATTGATAAGAATATGATCTACTACTGAATGCTACAATCCATTTGGTGTATATGTGTGTACATGCTGTAGTTATTCTATATATTTCAAGTGGTAATTAAAATTACAATAAACACTGAGCTCAGTGATTAACACTGTTGCTGCCCAGTAAGAAGCACTTGGGTATAATTCCCAGGTTGAGCCTGTTGGATCCTTTCTATGCGGAACTTTATCTTGTGTGTAGTTCATCCCAAAGTCTAAAGACTAATGTTGTTTAAAATTAAAAATTTGAATAGCCAAAATGTGTGCAATATAATGCAGTCCTCAGCAGGACAGTTGACAGACTTACGGGGGCATGAAGGCCGATATAAAATATATATTAATAAGGCTCATTTATAGACCCCTCTGATCCTAAGACTCGGGACAACAGACCTGGTTGCCCAAAACCCAAATGTACCCCCATGTTAGTTAAAATTTCCGTTTTAACTCAACTCAACTCAATTTACATTGTGCAAACAACATTGTGGGATATTATATGCTAGTTAAAAATACCTTTCTTTTTGTATCTTTCACTTACATCTTAACATTTCTAATTACCTTTAATGCACGTGTAAATGCATTGTATTTGATATTGATTTAAACTATCTTTATTTTATCTTGTAGTGTTCTTTATATTTAAAGTTTTTTTATGCGGTTGAACGTTTTCCAGCGTGGAATAATAAAAAGGCTATCTTTTCCTGGACATTCATGGTCACTAAGTCACTTTAACAGTCACTTTATCCTTATATATTTATACATAGCTCATTCTACTTTTGTAAATTACCTTCTTTTACCTTTTCCTACTTTTTTACTTCTTAATTGTAGTTTAAATTATGCGTACAATTATTGTTTTCATTATAACCGATTTTTAGCTTGTTAACCGTAATTTTGAGTGTTCGGATGGAGTGATTATAAAGCATTTCACTGCCGGTTGTACTGTGTATAACTATTTATGTGACAAATAAACTTTGGTTTGATTTGATCTTAAGCAGTGTGAAAGTGTGAAACTTGATGTTAAAATTCTAAAATATTTGCCAATAAACAAGCAATAAAAATGTAACAAAACAAATTAGACAGCAAATTACTAAACATATTTTCAAAGGGACTTTCAGGGGGATAAACCCATAATTTGCATGGCTAATAGTGAAAGCTCCAGCACCTGTATTAACTGTTGTAATGATCTGAGTGTTTGTTTCATGCGTTTACACAACAACAAAGGAAGTGGTTTTGCTGCACGAAACCTGCATTCAGAGACAACATGCATAACATTTCATCTTCATAGAACCGTCTACTGAATATTTCTGGTAAAACTGTCTTCTCAGTGATCATTCGTAACCACCAGGCAGATGAAACCTATTCCTGTTTCTCAAACGAGTCTAAAAAAATAAGCTCCGCCACAAACTCACAAACTCATGCATGCAACAACAACATAACTGCAGCTCGTGTGGAGTAAATATAAAGAGTTCATCCATGTGCACGAAGCTGAGAGCTCGAATTGTGATGCAGAGCCATTTAAGGCCTGAGGCTGCATGAGATGCAATATGTATCTGATGCTGCTGTGCCATACAAATAATTCTTGCTGGCTTCCTACAGGGATGTTAGTGGCTTTATAACAAAATAATGCAACATGAACCCAGATCATTGCTGGGTAAGGCAAGGGCAACAGAGTACTATTTTTTGTTTGGCAGGAGTGTACCAGGTGTGTTTTCGAATCACTGGTTTCTAGGAATACCACAATGCCATGTGTCTCTTTTAGAAAAGTGATGCACACCCATGGTTAGAACTTTCTAAAGGAGGAATTAAGGCAGGTGTAGAATCACTTAGTAACTCATTGTCTGTGATTGTAGATGGAATCTGGGTGTGGTGATTGAGTTTTAAATCTGTTAAAATGATTGTTTACTAGACAGCTGTGACTCAGACTTGGTGCTGATGTCACTGCTGGAATGCAACAAATCAACCAATCAAGGTTTTTCAACCAAATCTGACTACAAAATAATTTTATTTGCATGTTTGTTTATTTGTTTATTAAAAGAGTATGAAAATTTACTTTGCACAAATTCAAGTTGCACTTTGGGCATATTTGTGATGGACACAGTAGCCACAAAATGCATCATTTCACTAACAATTAAGTTTTTCTGGTTCAGCTCATTGCATATTGCAGTATTGTGGGATAAAAAATCAAATGCTTGTACAAATTGATTAATACATTAAGTTATTTATAACATTATTGTAAGGTGGCATGGTGGCTTAGTGGTTAGCATTGTCGTCTCATAACAAGGCTTCCTGGGCTCATTCCGAGGCTTTCTGTGTAGAGTTAGCATGTTCTCCCCTTGGCTGTGTGGGATTTCTCCGGGTATTCTGTGGGTTTCTTACCACAGTCTAAAGATAGCCAGTCATGTTAATTATAACTGAATAGTGTTTTTTGTAAATTAGAAATTGTAAAAATTAGGATTATCTTTATTTTACAAACAGTTTTTTCATAACAGAATAGTTATAACAATGGGTAACAGAAATACTGATTTGTCAAAATTATAGACAATTTAGTATCTCAAATTCACTCTATTTACGTAATTTTGGAAACTCTACCCAGATAGAACCAGGTTCACACCACTGAACAAGTTACTGCCAGCATGTTGCTAAACACTGAACCATGCAGGTTTTCAATAAAATCATAAAAGGTTTTTTGTTGCAGTTTATTAAAAACTTGTAAATTACTCGTAGATTGACGAAAAGGGAAGCAGTCGTATGGATTCACAACTACCATCACAAGAAGATAAAGTCTGGAAAAAGTTATTTGTTTTGAATACTTTCAAAATACTTTTAAAGTATAAACACACATTACACATAGATTCCTCAATGCTTGATTCACACATGGAATGAGACACTGTCTTGTGGTTTAAGTGGACACACACATACCGCAGACATGCACACACACCTACACACAGACAGTTAAAAAAGCTATGACGAGTGAAAAGGAAAACTATAAGAGAATGAGATCAGGGTGATCTGAACCAGACAGAGTCTCAGACAGACTTGAACTCATTTCTCAGATGTCTGGCCCACATGGGTCAGAAATGAGCAATACAGAGCAGAGTCCACATTCCAGGTCAGGACTTTTACAGCTGCACACTTTTCCTTCTGTTTTTTACTCTATAATTAAATTCATGTGAAGCCACCAAGGAAAGAAAAAGCAGGAAATTTTCAACTTGGGCTAGAAAAGTTCCTGGATCAAAGCCCAGTGGAACATAAATTGCATGGGGTCACGTCAGTTAATTCAGTCGTCATCTTGATCTGTTCATATGGTGGGTTTCTCCAGATGGTGGGTTTCTCCAGATGATTTTCCACTGCTCATCTGGCAAATGTACGTAAGAGGACATTATGAATACAAAAATAATATCTTATTAAAGAAAGAATCGATCTGGTATATTGGTTGTTTTAGCCTCATAGGTTTATAAATCCAATTATAATTTAATAACTATCATTAAGCGGTTTTCCATGCACCATTTATTTTTTGCAAATTTTGCAAATGCACATTAAAAAACATGAAAAAGTTCCAAATAAAAAAAGAATCCCAAATATCGCAAAAAAGTGTTGGAGGTGGGGAAAATTTTTGAATAATAAGACTGACTGACAATAAAATGACTGATCATTTTATAAGATCGAGAGCACGGCTCCCAGCGCCATCACACGCTAGTGTGTGCTAGTGATGTAATTCTGATTCCATTTAATTAACTGAGTTAATATGAGTCAGTCAATAAAATAAACCGGTTCAATTAATTCCTCTGATTCAGTTGCACGCTCATCTACTGAAGCATAAATTTAAAAAAATGATTCCATCTCGCCATCTTGTGCTGTTCACTTACTTTTTTGGGTTTGGGGTTCAATTCCTTTCTGTGCAGAGTTTAGATGTTCCTCCAGTGTCTGTGTGGAATTTCTCCAGGGGCTCTGGTTTCCTCCTATAATCCACAAACATGCAGTCAGGTCAAGCTAAAAAATCTGTCCTTTGACCTCTCATTGACACAGGTAGCATAAACTGATAAAAGAACTACTTTAACTTTGATCTGTCTTTACACAATCTTTACAAATGACTTAATTCCTGAACCATGGCTCCTCTGTGCTTTTCTTCATGCCTTCACATAGTAGCAGAATTATAGTGAATGAACAAAAGCAACAAGAGTGAAATCCTGCCACTTTCTTTACATTGATAACAAATTCTGTTTGTTTGAAGCTTTTATTTAACCAGAAAAGAGCAGAGTGGCACATTGGAACAGCAGCCATGGTAAAAATGTGCACTGATGCAACACTAGGTGCAAGAGTATTATAAAAATGATAATGTCTATCTACAGATAAAAGCTAAAAGAGACTAAAATTCCTGAATTGAACCATTTAATTTCTCTGCATCGAACAACATCTTAACTCATTGGTTTAAAATTCAGCTGATAACAGCTAGCTAGGTGCCTTCTAGTGAGCAAAACTGTCAGTCCTTGCAGGGACTTGGGTGGGGTCCTATGATTGGCAGGTGCAGAGTGCATGGGTAAAAAAGGTTGTAAGACGATGTAAGGCGATCGGAATGTAAAACTGCTATACATTTTCAGTATTATTGCCAGGAAACATACGATAAAATCAAATATCCCTTTAAGAACAAAAGCAGGGAAAATAAAAGCTGTAACAGAGACCATCTGTATCTTCGCAGGGGTCTGAAGCACATTCCACAGTGTCTGCGGTTTGCATTGGGTTTGGAAAGAAAACCAGAAAATCTTGTTTGGATGTCAGGATTTGACCGGCAAAACGTAAACACATGATTTTCTTGCAGACTACACACTATACATCTCAGTTGTCCTGCTCTAGGATCATGCTTATTACACTTTTATAACACATATGATGTTTTTAAATAAATAAATATCTCTGATTACATTGAACCTGCTAACAGGTCAGAGATTTTATCTGAATGTACTTTTTTATTTTATTTTATAAATTACATTGATGCATTACCATCACCAGGCAACGGGGTCAGCTGTAGCCTAATAGAATACTGGGCTGGTAACCTGAAGGACACTGGTTCAAACCTCACCAATGCTATGTTGCGGCTGTTGGGCCCTTGAGTAAGGTTCAGTTGCTCAGATTGTTACTCTAAATATTGTAAATCGCTTTGTATAAAGGTGTCGCTTAAATGCTGTTCATGAATAAACGGTCTCATTTTAGGATGGCACGATGGTTATCCCTGTCGTCTCACAGCAAGAAGTCTCGGGTTTGATTCCTGGGAAAGGCCTCTGGGATTGAGTTTCATCCGCCTGGTATAGTATTGGTGAACTATTCATAGACAATATGAACATTGCTAACATTTTTATTAACCCATAATCTTTATCTTTTCTGATGGAAGGACGACAGGCGGTTATTTGTGATACTGAAATGTAGACATGACTTAATTTACCCAGCAATATATAATATCTGTAGAATATTGTCTTCTTGGGATTATAAGGTTCTATCTGCAGTTGTGGGGATGTTAACTAGATTTTACAATTAATTTTGCAAACCTGATTGTGTGGCATAATTCTATTTAATATAATAGTCAAAAAGCATAGAACCAATAAAAACAAATAAGAATATGCAAATAACTCAGCTCAAACCAAAATGTCAGAGTTTTTCATAATTCCTGGGAGACAGTTGTAGGTTTTTATTGATTAGGTACTTGGTAGATCTGATAACCACTAGTCTCTGGAGAGGAGGACTGGATATAGTATTTTAAATGTTCTTGCAGTACCCGTTTTGGCCACCGTCCTACATAATTTAATCTGGTTTATTCATTTAAAGTTGATCGTCTTTTTTATTATGTTTTAATGCGGTTTGTGAAAACAGTAGCTTACTGAAGACTAACTGACGAATTACTGAAAACTGTTACCAAGGGAAACGTTTGTGTCTTTAGTATTATTCGATAAAACTATCAAAACAAACAAACAAACAAAAAACACACTGAATGAATCTAATCCTATCGATATCTAACACAGGATCAGATTCTCTTCTATATAACCTCCATGTGAGTAATCTTGCTGATCGATCGTCCACCCAGGACTCAAGGAAGACAAGCATCAAAGCTCTTCTCTATATTCACATTATTGTTATTATTATTATTATTATTATTCCATCTGCTGTGGAATATGTGAAAGTGTTCCATTTACATAACAACACCTGAATGAGTTGAACTATAAACAATGGCACAGATCAGAAGATTTATACCTAAAAATATTTCCACTGTTTATGTTTACTTGCTGGAGGGCAGTTGGAACAGTTGGTTTTCTGTGAACCAGGACAGTTTACTGAACACTTCAAGAACAACAAGCTATAAAAAATGTAAAAAGCCTCACCTGCTTTTTTTTCTTTCTTCGTTTTTGTTTTCACAGACACATGAATTTCTGATTCTTAGACAGTCACTAAAAGGAAATCCTACCACCTCACAAGCAGGAATGAACAGAATTAGAATCGCATAACGCAAAACTGAAAAAACAATAATAGTAATGTTTAATAATAGCAGCTATAATAACAGTTATGCAATCAATAGGTATCCTTTAATGTAGCTCAAACATCATACACATAAAGCAATAAAAGTGCCGGTTTTACAATGCAGAAACAATATGAATGAGAAACAATCCAGTTTATTCCAGGTCAGGGCTGCGTGCAGGCCACAGGAATCATTTCTTCATGTCTTTATACATCTTTATTTGGGCACAAGACCGCAGTCATGCTGCAACAGAAAATGTCTTTATTGGAAATATCTACTGCAGCAAAGTCATACCTTAATACGGTCTAATCATTCAATATCCAACATTTTTAGTGAATAATTATACAAAAGTTCTCTTGCTGGCTTTCTCCAAATATATCAGTAAGCTTTGAGCTGTCATGACCCGTTTTGCCAAGTTTACTGTGTGTGTGCACACTGCACAAAAAAAGGGCCAGAATAGAACTTGAGTGGCCTTTAGACACCCATGGATAGACACTTTCCATCGCACATGTAGCCTAGTGATTAAAAGGACTGACTAGCAATGAAAAAATCAAAAGCAGGATTAAGTTCTATCACAGTATATTATTGTTGCGCTCAGAACTGTACCAGTTTTGTAAGTTGTTTTGGATCAAATCTTCTATAGAGGATGATCATAATAATAATATTTTAGTAACTAGCCAGCTATAGGAAATAACTAATTCAACTACAAACATGTCACTGTTTACTTTCCCCGTCCCACATGTTGACACAATTGTTTACATTGCCTGCAAAATGCACCATCATAAAGCATCAGTTAGGCAACTAATCTGATAACAACAAACGCTATATCTGTGGTGTATTCTGTAAATTGGACTGAATTAGGAAAGTAAAAAAAATGTTTTTGCTGTTATGACAATACACAAAAACATATTCCATTTTGACATACATTTCTGACACCTAGGGTAAGCCTTTTTTATGTCGTTTTGATCATAGTGGATGGTGTGATTAATGGATTGTTTTAAATTCTTACTAGCAGAGAGACTTAATACTGTCACTGAAAACACTGCATACAGCAAAGAGTTAAAGATTGGTTTCGGTGTCATATGTTTACACCTTTGTCTGCATTACTTGCAAGATGCACCAACATGTTGCTTCAACTCAAGAGTAGAAACGTTGTGTTTTGTGGCTCTATGTTTGTTTATGTTGATGTACCCAAGATTGACTTGTGCTGATTATGGTGGATGGTGAACCAAAATCTCAGCTAAACTGAGGCTGGAAACTACAGTCAACAAAGGCTGTCGCCTGGGATTTACATAAAACTGCATTAAATGTTTACAGCATACAAAACAAGATGATTTATCCAGGGAGACTTAGAGCAGTGACTGAATACAGTACATACAACTGAATTAAGGACCCCAGCAACAGAACTTAAACCAGTAACATTATACATTCTAAAAGCATGCATTAAACACTCAGCTCCCAGGATTTCTTATCACGAGGTCCTGAGTTTGAATGCCACTGCTGGGCTCTTGATTACCCTGAGTACTTAACCCTCAGTTGTTCAAATGTTTACAATGAGACATGGATGTAATTTGTTCTGGATAAGAGCATCTGCCAAATGTCATAAATGTAAGAGTGGTATTTTTCCCTAAAATTTAAATAATCAAGTCTTGCAACCAAAATTATAATATAAAATTAATGTCATAGTAAATCGTGGTACTTTTATTTTTGATATTTAAGTACATTTGAAGGTAAAAACATTCTCCCTAGTAAAGTACCTTCAAATTTTCAGTATCTTTTCGACGAATAGCTAAAAAAGTTTGGTGGTGCATGTTGGGTTACACAAAGACTCTATAGAGGTTGTTTAAGTTGACACACATCACATGCAATTGCATATTTTTGATGCCAAAGTATAAATCAAGCCCTAAGCCTTAAGTAGCCTTGTATTAGTTGACTTATGAGTTAATAATTAGAATCACCAATATGTAGCCGATGTAGACCGTAATGCATCACGGTACTTACCAAGTTTTAGAACACGTCAATTTTGTCAAATTGCAAAAAACAGAGACTGGTCTTGTCTGTTCCATGTGTGTTGAGTAATTTCTACAAAAAATCATTAATAAAGATTATTAAGGTGTTTGTTAGTGTAGATTACGTTTGATACTTGTAAAATACTGTATGCGTTTCAAAATTATTATCTATTTAAAAGTATAAGTAAATATGTATTATAAGTTCACAGTTTTTTTAGTCTTATACTCTTGGCACAAGGTAAGAACAGGTCCAGATCTATTGTAGAGACACAAAAGTTCAAGGTACTTACTAAATCAAGTCAATTCTTTCTACATATGGCAATCAGTCAGCATCCACCAAATCATTTCAGGAAAGTGGAATGATGTTGGAATTCTGCATTATAATCTATCTATATAGTTTAAATAGCATATATATATATATATACCGCTACCGAATCCCAGAGTTATTTAGGGATCGGTACACAGGGATCTTGTGAAACAACAGGATAATTTTTACTCATTTCCGATCAACCTAGTGCATGTTTTTGGATTGTGGGAGGAAACCCACGCTGACACGAGGAGAACGTGCAAACTCCGCACAGAAAGCCCCAACGAGAGAGAGAGAGAGAGAGAGAGAGAGAGAGAGAGAGAGAGAGAGAGAGAGAGAGAGAGAGAGGGGGGGAG